>WNGS01161755.1:0-20689 GCA_020271785.1 Procambarus virginalis | reverse complement strand
AATCTTCGAAACCTCTTTACTGATGCTTGAAATTTTGACACAACATTGCTTCGAATAGGCGAGTGTTTTTACATACCTACTATGTACATGCCTCACCTGTGACAGGAAAAAAAATGTTTTTTTTTTTTTAACAGCGCCACCTGTTGGATAAGTAGAAGCAACACACGCTGTAATCTTTGCAAAATTCTTCACCGATTGCTTGAAATTTTGACACAACATTCCATGGAATACGTGCGCGTTTTTATATACCTACTATTTAGATGCCATACCTGTGACTGGTAACAATAGGGTTTTTTTTTTTTAAACAGCGCCATCTGTTGTACGAAAAAGCAACATACCGTACACAAAATATGTTACAATTCCATTTCAATGTTTCTGATTGCATTGATGAATTGAATTTTCTTAGTTTTGATTTATTTCTTTTTTAATTTAATTATTTTGTGTGACGTTGCATTGGATTGAGCTGTGTGTTTACCATACCGTTCATTTCGTGGGTAAAGCTTATTTTTTCTTTTTTCATTGTTTTTCATTTCGTTTTTTTAACTGGTTCTTATTTTTCAGTGCAATTGATGGTGAAATTAAGCTGTGTCGTTGGTCTGCGTTTGTATTGAAATATTTTGTTAGTATTTTTGTTTTTGTTTTGAAAACAAGAAAATGGACAACAAGTTTATTTCACAGCTGTAAATGTTCAACAAACAGCTATGAATCCACCGGCTACTACGTTAACTGCTTTCTTCACGTTTTGTCAAAATGACGGGTTTGCGAAAACATTCCTGCATTCGAGGGCATACGTATTACACATGCAATGCCAGTAGAAAATCACTTGAATGACGCAACCGAGGAGACCGGTCGACGGACAAACTGGCAGATTTAAATAAACTACGATAGGCAGACTGTACACCGTGCATCCCAATCAGATGAATGCTTCTTTCTTCGCATGATGTTGGTAAAGGTGCCCGTCCAACGTCTTTCCAGCCACTGAGATTTGTCACCGGCAAAAACACATGCCACTTTCTGTAATGCATGTCAAGCTCGGAATTTATTGAAAACGACCGCACTGGAAGTTATGCATTAATGATGCGTCCAACACGTCACATCCAAATCAAATTGATGCATTGTTTGCAATCATATTGTCCGCCCTGCTCTCTTCACTCCAACAGATTTATGGGAGAAATGTAAATTGCACATGGCTGAATATATTATCCGTCGAATATGAAGGAAAATTCAAATATGATCAGGATTTCACAAAGAAATCTACAACGAAGCGTTGATAATGATTAAATTGATGTTGTACTTAGAATTCGCGCACAAAGTTCTAAATCAATGGAAATGCCATCACAAACCGATCTGCTGCTGCTTCGTTCGATATAGAATGGCGTTGTGAACAAATTTACAACATGAGTGATCTGTTGTCGTATGTGCAATCAAATATTCCTAAGCTAACGCTTAGGCGAAAAGGCATTTACAATCAAATAATTGAAACTGTCAATAACGTTGGGAAATCTTTTCTAGATGCGCCAGAAAGAACTGTAAATCCTTTCTAATTAGATTGATTCTGGCTGCATTTCGATCCCAAAATGGCATAACCTTAGCTCTTGTATCGTCCGGAATAGCTGCGACATTGTACCAGGTGGAAGAACTGCTACTTCGACTTTGAAAATTGCCATTGAACATGCAATTCATTGAAACTCCCACGTGCAACATTTCCAAAGCATCTGTCATGGAAAAGTATTGCAGAAACGTAAACTTATCATTTCTGATGAATGCACAATGGCCCACAAAATATCGTTCGAGGCTCTTGATCGAACATTGCAAGATTTGCGTGGAAACATCAGACCATTTGGGAACACATTAATATTGCTTGCAGGAGATTTCAGGCAAACATTACCTGTAATTACTCGATACAAGTCCGTCGACACTGTTGAGAAAGCAGATGAAGCGGTTAGTTTCCAACAGAAATTTGAATTCACTCAATCTACCAGGGATACCATCACATGTACCGCAATTGAAAATCTGCGTGCCAATTTTCATGTTGCGAAATATCAATCAGCTAAAGCTTTGCATGCCATGCGCCTTGCATTAAAAAATTAATCAGCAACGTTGTAGAAGCAACAATCTTGACAGGACCTTTCAAAGGTGAAGATGTCATCATTCCTTGCATTCCTATGATTCCAACAGATATGCCGTTTCAATTTAAGATATTGTAATTTCCAATTCGATTGGCGTTTGCAATCACCATCAACAAAGCTCAGGAGCAATATTTAGAATTGTGCAGTTTATATCTAGACACGGAATGCTTCTTATAGGGACATTATTTGTTGCGTGTTCTAGAGTCGGCACAGGCAATACAACACAAAACATATTGTATACCCCACAAGACTGTGAAATTAAACATATTTGAAACGTGCGCTTTCTCTTTTCTTTCTTTTCCATTTAACCAGACTGAGCCACAGCAATGCGTGGCGGGTACAGCTAGTAAATAATAATAAGAGAGAACAAGAATGATGTGTGCAGGTATGAAACTCTACAAGAGTAAAGAACACGGCTGAAAAGTTGAACATATTAGCGCTAGCTGTAACAAAGTTGAATATCGGTACAAGATATTCTCTCGCTGGTCTGGTATTCTGATCTGGTACTCGCTGGTCGAGACCAGATCAAAGAATAAAGCTCTTTCATCCTCAAGACATAATAAAAAACCAGGAGGAATTGCTGTCTTTGTGGAAAAGGATCTGAAGTGCATGAGGTGAAGAGCCAGGTGAAGGCAGTCACTGAGCGAGGGTATGTTAGCTGCAGCTCCGAATGTGTTTTGATAGTAATAATGGAAGGTGTAGTGAGGGAACTTGTGGAGGTATGTGGAGCTCTGAGGACAGAGTCAGATTCGCTGTAGGAGGAGCTAAGACAGATGAAACAACGGTTACTCTCAAGAGGAAGTAAAGGAGGACAACAGCATTAGAAAGTCTTTGTCATGACTTAAGAAGACTGACAAGGCCGCCTACGGATGCCCTAAATCCTCCAACTTATTCACCGTGCTGGAAGACGAGTGCTGAAGGGGACTGCAATTTACCCCAAAGACAACGCAACGAAGGGAGCGCCGGTAAGGAAGTACCTAAGCGAATTTTGTTGTGGTAGATTCCCAGGTGAGGTAATTGGATAGAGCTTTTTGAGCCAGGGATAGTGGGAACTGGTTAAGAGTTTGCTATCCGGGAGCTGGAATTGAGGATATTGTAAACTACATGAATGATATCATGGTTCAAAATGTAAACAGACCCATTATTAGTAACAGTGTTGGTTAGGAGTGAGGCACTGATACAGAGGTTTAAGACAGCCATAGAACTAGGAGCAAGAGAGGAATCCCGATCATATGTGGCATTCTTCCAAGAAAGAGAGTTGGAAATGAATGGTTGTCGAGGGCACTTGGTGTCAGTTGTTGATGAGACAAATATTGTAAATCAAATGCAATATAATTCAGTGATTACTGGGAACACTTCTATGGAAGGAATCATATGAATGCTCGGGATGGTGTGCATTTATTCAGGGCTAGGGGTGTTGTTGCTGCCAACTTGTTGGCATATATGGTTTGTTTGGGTTTAAACTGTTAGTAAGTAGTGGTATGTGAAAGGATATGGAGAAATGAGGCATTAAAAGTATGTGTTTCAGAATTGGTAAAGGGAACAGGGAAGGAGAAGGAACTCAAAATAACAATACATTTAAGGTATATTACACGAACAGTAGGAGTCTTACAAACAAAATAATATTTTTAAATGTCCTTGTCTGCACAGAAAAAAATAGATATTATTGCACTATTTCACTATTTCACACACACACACACACACACACACACACACACACACCACACACACACACACACACACACACACACACACACACACACACACACACACACACACACACACACACATATATATATATATATATATATATATATATATATATATATATATCACTAAGAACTCTTTGACCCGGCCTATTGTGTACGTTTAGGGGTGATCCTGGACGGCATGGGTTCGAATCCTGGCCGGGTCAAAGAGTTCTTAGTGATATATGGCTTGCGCGTTCATGCAGCTTTCTCATATATATATATATATATATATATATATATATATATATATATATATATATATATATATACTCCCAGGAGCAACGAAACTGGTATGTACAGGGACGCCTTAAATCACTTGACCATCACGACCGGACATAAGGAAGTGATAGCCGAGGCTATATGAACCACTTCCCCCCGGCACTCGGATGGTAATCTTGGGCATAGCATTTTATCAAATCACCTCATTTTTGGGGCAACACATGAGGAACACAAATGCAAACAAGCCTGAATGGTCCCCAGGACTAGATACAACTGAAAACTCACACCCCAGAAGTGACTCGAACCCATACTCCCAGGAGCAACGCAACTGGTATGTACAGGGACGCCTTAAACCACATGACCATCACGACCGGACATAAGGAAGTGATAGCCGAGGCTATATGAACCACTTCCCCGCCGGCACTCGGATGGTAATCTTGGGCATAGCATTTTATCAAATCACCTCATTTTTTGGGGCAACACGTGAGGAACACAAATGCAAACAAGCCTGAATGGTCCCCAGGACTAGATACAACTGAAAACTCACACCCCAGAAGTGACTCGAACCCATACTCCCAGGAGCAACGCAACTGGTATGTACAGGGACGCCTTAAACCACTTGACCATCACGACCGGACATAAGGAAGTGATAGCCGAGGCTATATGAACCACTTCCCCGCCGGCACTCGGATGGTAATCTTGGGCATAGCATTATATCAAATCACCTCATTTTTTGGGGCAACACGTGAGGACACAAATGCAAACAAGCCTGAATGGTCCCCAGGACTAGATACAACTGAAAACTCACACCCCAGAAGTGACTCGAACCCATACTCCCAGGAGCAACGCAACTGGTATGTACAGGGACGCCTTAAACCACTTGACCATCACGACCGGACATAAGGAAGTGATAGCCGAGGCTATATTACTGGGGTCTATAGTGTCCCCAGCGTCTGTCTAACACTTACTGGGGTCTGTAATGTCCCCAGTGTCTGTCTAACACTTACTAGGGTCTATAGTGTTCCCAGCATCTGTCTAACACTTACTGGGGTCTATAGTCTCCCCAGCGTCTGTCTAACACTTACTGGGGTATATAGTGTCCCCAGCGTCTGTCTAACACTTACTGGGGTCTGTAATGTCTCCAGTGTCTGTCTAACACTTACTGGGGTCTATAGTATCCCCAGCGTCTGTCTAACACTTACTGGGGTCTATAGTGTCCCCAGCGACTGTCTAACACTTACTGGGGTCTATATTGTCTCCAGCGTCTGTCTAACACTTACTGGGGTCTATATTGTCTCCAGCGTCTGTCTAACACTTACTGGGGTCTACATTGTCTCCAGCGTCTGTCTAACACTTACTGGGGTCTATATTGTCTCCAGCGTCTGTCGAACACTTACTGGGGTCTATAGTGTCCCCAGCGACTGTCTAACACTTTCTGGGGTCTATAGTGTCTCCAGCGTCTGTCTAACACTTACTGGTATCTATAGTGTCCCCAGCGACTGTCTAACACTTACTGGGGTCTATAGTGTCCCCAGCGTCTGTCTAACACTTACTGGGGTCTATAGTGTCTCCAGCGTCTGTCTAACACTTACTGGGGTCTATAGTGTCTCCAGCGTCTGTCTAACACTTACTGGGGTCTATAGTGTCTCCAGCGACTGTCTAACACTTACTGGGGTCTATAGTGTCTCCAGGACTGTCTAACACTTACTGGGGTCTATAGTGTCCCCAGCGACTGTCTAACACTTACTGGGGTCTATAGTGTCCCCAGCGACTGTCTAACACTTACTGGGGTCTATAGTGTCCCCAGCGTCTGTCTAACACTTACTGGGGTCTATAGTGTCCCCAGCGACTGTCTAACACTTACTGGGGTCTATAGTGTCCCCAGCGACTGTCTAACACTTACTGGGGTCTATAGTGTCCCCAGCGACTGTCTAACACTTACTGGGGTCTATAGTGTCTCCAGCGTCTGTCTAACACTTACTGGGGTCTATAGTGTCCCCAGCGTCTGTCTAACACTTACTGGGGTCTATAGTGTCTCCAGCGTCTGTCTAACACTTACTGGGGTCTATAGTGTCCCCAGCGACTGTCTAACACTTACTGGGGTCTATAGTGTCCCCAGCGACTGTCTAACACTTACTGGGGTCTATAGTGTCCCCAGCGACTGTCTAACACTTACTGGGGTCTATAGTGTCCCCAGCGACTGTCTAACACTTACTGGGGTCTATAGTGTCCCCAGCGACTGTCTAACACTTACTGGGGTCTATAGTGTCCCCAGCGACTGTCTAACACTTACTGGGGTCTATAGTGTCCCCAGCGACTGTCTAACACTTACTGGGGTCTATAGTGTCCCCAGCGACTGTCTAACACTTACTGGGGTCTATAGTGTCCCCAGCGACTGTCTAACACTTACTGGGGTCTATAGTGTCCCCAGCGACTGTCTAACACTTACTGGGGTCTATAGTGTCCCCAGCGACTGTCTAACACTTACTGGGGTCTATAGTGTCTCCAGCGACTGTCTAACACTTACTGGGGTCTATAGTGTCCCCAGCGACTGTCTAACACTTACTGGGGTCTATAGTGTCCCCAGCGACTGTCTAACACTTACTGGGGTCTATAGTGTCCCCAGCGACTGTCTAACACTTACTGGGGTCTATAGTGTCCCCAGCGACTGTCTAACACTTACTGGGGTCTATAGTGTCCCCAGCGACTGTCTAACACTTACTGGGGTCTATAGTGTCCCCAGCGACTGTCTAACACTTACTGGGGTCTATAGTGTCCCCAGCGACTGTCTAACACTTACTGGGGTCTATAGTGTCCCCAGCGACTGTCTAACACTTACTGGGGTCTATAGTGTCCCCAGCGACTGTCTAACACTTACTGGGGTCTATAGTGTCCCCAGCGACTGTCTAACACTTACTGGGGTCTATAGTGTCCCCAGCGACTGTCTAACACTTACTGGGGTCTATAGTGTTCCCAGCGACTGTCTAACACTTACTGGGGTCTATAGTGTCCCCAGCGACTGTCTAACACTTACTGGGGTCTATAGTGTCCCCAGCGACTGTCTAACACTTACTGGGGTCTATAGTGTCCCCAGCGACTGTCTAACACTTACTGGGGTCTATAGTGTCCCCAGCGACTGTCTAACACTTACTGGGGTCTATAGTGTCCCCAGCGACTGTCTAACACTTACTGGGGTCTATAGTGTCCCCAGCGACTGTCTAACACTTACTGGGGTCTATAGTGTCCCCAGCGACTGTCTAACACTTACTGGGGTCTATAGTGTCCCCAGCGACTGTCTAACACTTACTGGGGTCTATAGTGTCCCCAGCGACTGTCTAACACTTACTGGGGTCTATAGTGTCCCCAGCGACTGTCTAACACTTACTGGGGTCTATAGTGTCCCCAGCGACTGTCTAACACTTACTGGGGTCTATAGTGTCCCCAGCGACTGTCTAACACTTACTGGGGTCTATAGTGTCCCCAGCGACTGTCTAACACTTACTGGGGTCTATAGTGTCCCCAGCGACTGTCTAACACTTACTGGGGTCTATAGTGTCCCCAGCGACTGTCTAACACTTACTGGGGTCTATAGTGTCCCCAGCGACTGTCTAACACTTACTGGGGTCTATAGTGTCCCCAGCGACTGTCTAACACTTACTGGGGTCTATAGTGTCCCCAGCGACTGTCTAACACTTACTGGGGTCTATAGTGTCCCCAGCGACTGTCTAACACTTACTGGGGTCTATAGTGTCCCAGCGACTGTCTAACACTTACTGGGGTCTATAGTGTCCCCAGCGACTGTCTAACACTTACTGGGGTCTATAGTGTCCCCAGCGACTGTCTAACACTTACTGGGGTCTATAGTGTCCCCAGCGACTGTCTAACACTTACTGGGGTCTATAGTGTCCCCAGCGACTGTCTAACACTTACTGGGGTCTATAGTGTCCCCAGCGACTAACACTTACTGGGGTCTATAGTGTCCCCAGCGACTGTCTAACACTTACTGGGGTCTATAGTGTCCCAGCGACTGTCTAACACTTACTGGGGTCTATAGTGTCCCCAGCGTCTAACACTTACTGGGGTCTATAGTGTTCCCAGCGACTGTCTAACACTTACTGGGGTCTATAGTGTCCCCAGCGACTGTCTAACACTTACTGGGGTCTATAGTGTCCCCAGCGACTGTCTAACACTTACTGGGGTCTATAGTGTCCCCAGCGACTGTCTAACACTTACTGGGGTCTATAGTGTCCCCAGCGACTGTCTAACACTTACTGGGGTCTATAGTGTCCCCAGCGACTGTCTAACACTTACTGGGGTCTATAGTGTCCCCAGCGACTGTCTAACACTTACTGGGGTCTATAGTGTCCCCAGCGACTGTCTAACACTTACTGGGGTCTATAGTGTCCCCAGCGACTGTCTAACACTTACTGGGGTCTATAGTGTCCCCAGCGACTGTCTAACACTTACTGGGGTCTATAGTGTCCCCAGCGACTGTCTAACACTTACTGGGGTCTATAGTGTCCCCAGCGACTGTCTAACACTTACTGGGGTCTATAGTGTCCCCAGCGACTGTCTAACACTTACTGGGGTCTATAGTGTCCCCAGCGACTGTCTAACACTTACTGGGGTCTATAGTGTCCCCAGCGACTGTCTAACACTTACTGGGGTCTATAGTGTCCCCAGCGACTGTCTAACACTTACTGGGGTCTATAGTGTCCCCAGCGACTGTCTAACACTTACTGGGGTCTATAGTGTCCCCAGCGACTGTCTAACACTTACTGGGGTCTATAGTGTCCCCAGCGACTGTCTAACACTTACTGGGGTCTATAGTGTCCCCAGCGACTGTCTAACACTTACTGGGGTCTATAGTGTCCCCAGCGACTGTCTAACACTTACTGGGGTCTATAGTGTCCCCAGCGACTGTCTAACACTTACTGGGGTCTATAGTGTCCCCAGCGACTGTCTAACACTTACTGGGGTCTATAGTGTCCCCAGCGACTGTCTAACACTTACTGGGGTCTATAGTGTCCCCAGCGACTGTCTAACACTTACTGGGGTCTATAGTGTCCCCAGCGACTGTCTAACACTTACTGGGGTCTATAGTGTCCCCAGCGACTGTCTAACACTTACTGGGGTCTATAGTGTCCCCAGCGACTGTCTAACACTTACTGGGGTCTATAGTGTCCCCAGCGACTGTCTAACACTTACTGGGGTCTATAGTGTCCCCAGCGACTGTCTAACACTTACTGGGGTCTATAGTGTCCCCAGCGACTCTAACACTTACTGGGGTCTATAGTGTCCCCAGCGACTGTCTAACACTTACTGGGGTCTATAGTGTCCCCAGCGACTGTCTAACACTTACTGGGGTCTATAGTGTCCCCAGCGACTGTCTAACACTTACTGGGGTCTATAGTGTCCCCAGCGACTGTCTAACACTTACTGGGGTCTATAGTGTCCCCAGCGACTGTCTAACACTTACTGGGGTCTATAGTGTCCCCAGCGACTGTCTAACACTTACTGGGGTCTATAGTGTCCCCAGCGACTGTCTAACACTTACTGGGGTCTATAGTGTCCCCAGCGACTGTCTAACACTTACTGGGGTCTATAGTGTCCCCAGCGACTGTCTAACACTTACTGGGGTCTATAGTGTCCCCAGCGACTGTCTAACACTTACTGGGGTCTATAGTGTCCCCAGCGACTGTCTAACACTTACTGGGGTCTATAGTGTCCCCAGCGACTGTCTAACACTTACTGGGGTCTATAGTGTCCCCAGCGACTGTCTAACACTTACTGGGGTCTATAGTGTCCCCAGCGACTGTCTAACACTTACTGGGGTCTATAGTGTCCCCAGCGACTGTCTAACACTTACTGGGGTCTATAGTGTCCCCAGCGACTGTCTAACACTTACTGGGGTCTATAGTGTCCCCAGCGACTGTCTAACACTTACTGGGGTCTATAGTGTCCCCAGCGACTGTCTAACACTTACTGGGGTCTATAGTGTCCCCAGCGACTGTCTAACACTTACTGGGGTCTATAGTGTCCCCAGCGACTGTCTAACACTTACTGGGGTCTATAGTGTCCCCAGCGACTGTCTAACACTTACTGGGGTCTATAGTGTCCCCAGCGACTGTCTAACACTTACTGGGGTCTATAGTGTCCCCAGCGACTGTCTAACACTTACTGGGGTCTATAGTGTCCCCAGCGACTGTCTAACACTTACTGGGGTCTATAGTGTCCCCAGCGACTGTCTAACACTTACTGGGGTCTATAGTGTCCCCAGCGACTGTCTAACACTTACTGGGGTCTATAGTGTCCCCAGCGACTGTCTAACACTTACTGGGGTCTATAGTGTCCCCAGCGACTGTCTAACACTTACTGGGGTCTATAGTGTCCCCAGCGACTGTCTAACACTTACTGGGGTCTATAGTGTCCCCAGCGACTGTCTAACACTTACTGGGGTCTATAGTGTCCCCAGCGACTGTCTAACACTTACTGGGGTCTATAGTGTCCCCAGCGACTGTCTAACACTTACTGGGGTCTATAGTGTCCCCAGCGACTGTCTAACACTTACTGGGGTCTATAGTGTCCCCAGCGACTGTCTAACACTTACTGGGGTCTATAGTGTCCCCAGCGACTGTCTAACACTTACTGGGGTCTATAGTGTCCCCAGCGACTCTAACACTTACTGGGGTCTATAGTGTCCCCAGCGACTGTCTAACACTTACTGGGGTCTATAGTGTCCCCAGCGACTGTCTAACACTTACTGGGGTCTATAGTGTCCCCAGCGACTGTCTAACACTTACTGGGGTCTATAGTGTCCCCAGCGACTGTCTAACACTTACTGGGGTCTATAGTGTCCCCAGCGACTGTCTAACACTTACTGGGGTCTATAGTGTCCCAGCGACTGTCTAACACTTACTGGGGTCTATAGTGTCCCCAGCGACTGTCTAACACTTACTGGGGTCTATAGTGTCCCCAGCGACTGTCTAACACTTACTGGGGTCTATAGTGTCCCCAGCGACTGTCTAACACTTACTGGGGTCTATAGTGTCCCCAGCGACTGTCTAACACTTACTGGGGTCTATAGTGTCCCCAGCGACTGTCTAACACTTACTGGGGTCTATAGTGTCCCCAGCGACTGTCTAACACTTACTGGGGTCTATAGTGTCCCCAGCGACTGTCTAACACTTACTGGGGTCTATAGTGTCCCCAGCGACTGTCTAACACTTACTGGGGTCTATAGTGTCCCCAGCGACTGTCTAACACTTACTGGGGTCTATAGTGTCCCCAGCGACTGTCTAACACTTACTGGGGTCTATAGTGTCCCCAGCGACTGTCTAACACTTACTGGGGTCTATAGTGTCCCCAGCGACTGTCTAACACTTACTGGGGTCTATAGTGTCCCCAGCGACTGTCTAACACTTACTGGGGTCTATAGTGTCCCCAGCGACTGTCTAACACTTACTGGGGTCTATAGTGTCCCCAGCGACTGTCTAACACTTACTGGGGTCTATAGTGTCCCCAGCGACTGTCTAACACTTACTGGGGTCTATAGTGTCCCCAGCGACTGTCTAACACTTACTGGGGTCTATAGTGTCCCCAGCGACTGTCTAACACTTACTGGGGTCTATAGTGTCCCCAGCGACTGTCTAACACTTACTGGGGTCTATAGTGTCCCCAGCGACTGTCTAACACTTACTGGGGTCTATAGTGTCCCCAGCGACTGTCTAACACTTACTGGGGTCTATAGTGTCCCCAGCGACTGTCTAACACTTACTGGGGTCTATAGTGTCCCCAGCGACTGTCTAACACTTACTGGGGTCTATAGTGTCCCCAGCGACTGTCTAACACTTACTGGGGTCTATAGTGTCCCCAGCGACTGTCTAACACTTACTGGGGTCTATAGTGTCCCCAGCGACTGTCTAACACTTACTGGGGTCTATAGTGTCCCCAGCGACTGTCTAACACTTACTGGGGTCTATAGTGTCCCCAGCGACTGTCTAACACTTACTGGGGTCTATAGTGTCCCCAGCGACTGTCTAACACTTACTGGGGTCTATAGTGTCCCCAGCGACTGTCTAACACTTACTGGGGTCTATAGTGTCCCCAGCGACTGTCTAACACTTACTGGGGTCTATAGTGTCCCCAGCGACTGTCTAACACTTACTGGGGTCTATAGTGTCCCCAGCGACTGTCTAACACTTACTGGGGTCTATAGTGTCCCCAGCGACTGTCTAACACTTACTGGGGTCTATAGTGTCCCCAGCGACTGTCTAACACTTACTGGGGTCTATAGTGTCCCCAGCGACTGTCTAACACTTACTGGGGTCTATAGTGTCCCCAGCGACTGTCTAACACTTACTGGGGTCTATAGTGTCCCCAGCGACTGTCTAACACTTACTGGGGTCTATAGTGTCCCCAGCGACTGTCTAACACTTACTGGGGTCTATAGTGTCCCCAGCGACTGTCTAACACTTACTGGGGTCTATAGTGTCCCCAGCGACTGTCTAACACTTACTGGGGTCTATAGTGTCCCCAGCGACTGTCTAACACTTACTGGGGTCTATAGTGTCCCAGCGACTGTCTAACACTTACTGGGGTCTATAGTGTCCCCAGCGACTGTCTAACACTTACTGGGGTCTATAGTGTCCCCAGCGACTGTCTAACACTTACTGGGGTCTATAGTGTCCCCAGCGACTGTCTAACACTTACTGGGGTCTATAGTGTCCCCAGCGACTGTCTAACACTTACTGGGGTCTATAGTGTCCCCAGCGACTGTCTAACACTTACTGGGGTCTATAGTGTCCCCAGCGACTGTCTAACACTTACTGGGGTCTATAGTGTCCCCAGCGACTGTCTAACACTTACTGGGGTCTATAGTGTCCCCAGCGACTGTCTAACACTTACTGGGGTCTATAGTGTCCCCAGCGACTGTCTAACACTTACTGGGGTCTATAGTGTCCCCAGCGACTGTCTAACACTTACTGGGGTCTATAGTGTCCCCAGCGACTGTCTAACACTTACTGGGGTCTATAGTGTCCCCAGCGACTGTCTAACACTTACTGGGGTCTATAGTGTCCCCAGCGACTGTCTAACACTTACTGGGGTCTATAGTGTCCCCAGCGACTGTCTAACACTTACTGGGGTCTATAGTGTCCCCAGCGACTGTCTAACACTTACTGGGGTCTATAGTGTCCCAGCGACTGTCTAACACTTACTGGGGTCTATAGTGTCCCCAGCGACTGTCTAACACTTACTGGGGTCTATAGTGTCCCCAGCGACTGTCTAACACTTACTGGGGTCTATAGTGTCCCCAGCGACTGTCTAACACTTACTGGGGTCTATAGTGTCCCAGCGACTGTCTAACACTTACTGGGGTCTATAGTGTCCCCAGCGACTGTCTAACACTTACTGGGGTCTATAGTGTCCCCAGCGACTGTCTAACACTTACTGGGGTCTATAGTGTCCCCAGCGACTGTCTAACACTTACTGGGGTCTATAGTGTCCCCAGCGACTAACACTTACTGGGGTCTATAGTGTCCCCAGCGACTGTCTAACACTTACTGGGGTCTATAGTGTCCCCAGCGACTGTCTAACACTTACTGGGGTCTATAGTGTCCCCAGCGACTGTCTAACACTTACTGGGGTCTATAGTGTCCCCAGCGACTGTCTAACACTTACTGGGGTCTATAGTGTCCCCAGCGACTGTCTAACACTTACTGGGGTCTATAGTGTCCCCAGCGACTGTCTAACACTTACTGGGGTCTATAGTGTCCCCAGCGACTGTCTAACACTTACTGGGGTCTATAGTGTCCCCAGCGACTGTCTAACACTTACTGGGGTCTATAGTGTCCCCAGCGACTGTCTAACACTTACTGGGGTCTATAGTGTCCCCAGCGACTGTCTAACACTTACTGGGGTCTATAGTGTCCCCAGCGACTGTCTAACACTTACTGGGGTCTATAGTGTCCCCAGCGACTGTCTAACACTTACTGGGGTCTATAGTGTCCCCAGCGACTGTCTAACACTTACTGGGGTCTATAGTGTCCCCAGCGACTGTCTAACACTTACTGGGGTCTATAGTGTCCCCAGCGACTGTCTAACACTTACTGGGGTCTATAGTGTCCCCAGCGACTGTCTAACACTTACTGGGGTCTATAGTGTCCCCAGCGACTGTCTAACACTTACTGGGGTCTATAGTGTCCCCAGCGACTGTCTAACACTTACTGGGGTCTATAGTGTCCCCAGCGACTGTCTAACACTTACTGGGGTCTATAGTGTCCCCAGCGACTGTCTAACACTTACTGGGGTCTATAGTGTCCCCAGCGACTGTCTAACACTTACTGGGGTCTATAGTGTCCCCAGCGACTGTCTAACACTTACTGGGGTCTATAGTGTCCCCAGCGACTGTCTAACACTTACTGGGGTCTATAGTGTCCCCAGCGACTGTCTAACACTTACTGGGGTCTATAGTGTCCCCAGCGACTGTCTAACACTTACTGGGGTCTATAGTGTCCCCAGCGACTGTCTAACACTTACTGGGGTCTATAGTGTCCCCAGCGACTGTCTAACACTTACTGGGGTCTATAGTGTCCCCAGCGACTGTCTAACACTTACTGGGGTCTATAGTGTCCCCAGCGACTGTCTAACACTTACTGGGGTCTATAGTGTCCCCAGCGACTGTCTAACACTTACTGGGGTCTATAGTGTCCCCAGCGACTGTCTAACACTTACTGGGGTCTATAGTGTCCCCAGCGACTGTCTAACACTTACTGGGGTCTATAGTGTCCCCAGCGACTGTCTAACACTTACTGGGGTCTATAGTGTCCCCAGCGACTGTCTAACACTTACTGGGGTCTATAGTGTCCCAGCGACTGTCTAACACTTACTGGGGTCTATAGTGTCCCCAGCGACTGTCTAACACTTACTGGGGTCTATAGTGTCCCCAGCGACTGTCTAACACTTACTGGGGTCTATAGTGTCCCCAGCGACTGTCTAACACTTACTGGGGTCTATAGTGTCCCCAGCGACTGTCTAACACTTACTGGGGTCTATAGTGTCCCCAGCGACTGTCTAACACTTACTGGGGTCTATAGTGTCCCCAGCGTCTAACACTTACTGGGGTCTATAGTGTCCCCAGCGACTGTCTAACACTTACTGGGGTCTATAGTGTCCCCAGCGACTGTCTAACACTTACTGGGGTCTATAGTGTCCCCAGCGACTGTCTAACACTTACTGGGGTCTATAGTGTCCCCAGCGACTGTCTAACACTTACTGGGGTCTATAGTGTCCCCAGCGACTGTCTAACACTTACTGGGGTCTATAGTGTCCCAGCGACTGTCTAACACTTACTGGGGTCTATAGTGTCCCCAGCGACTGTCTAACACTTACTGGGGTCTATAGTGTCCCCAGCGACTGTCTAACACTTACTGGGGTCTATAGTGTCCCCAGCGACTGTCTAACACTTACTGGGGTCTATAGTGTCCCAGCGACTGTCTAACACTTACTGGGGTCTATAGTGTCCCCAGCGACTGTCTAACACTTACTGGGGTCTATAGTGTCCCCAGCGACTGTCTAACACTTACTGGGGTCTATAGTGTCCCCAGCGACTGTCTAACACTTACTGGGGTCTATAGTGTCCCCAGCGACTGTCTAACACTTACTGGGGTCTATAGTGTCCCCAGCGACTGTCTAACACTTACTGGGGTCTATAGTGTCCCCAGCGACTGTCTAACACTTACTGGGGTCTATAGTGTCCCCAGCGACTGTCTAACACTTACTGGGGTCTATAGTGTCCCCAGCGACTGTCTAACACTTACTGGGGTCTATAGTGTCCCCAGCGACTGTCTAACACTTACTGGGGTCTATAGTGTCCCCAGCGACTGTCTAACACTTACTGGGGTCTATAGTGTCCCCAGCGACTGTCTAACACTTACTGGGGTCTATAGTGTCCCCAGCGACTGTCTAACACTTACTGGGGTCTATAGTGTCCCCAGCGACTGTCTAACACTTACTGGGGTCTATAGTGTCCCCAGCGACTGTCTAACACTTACTGGGGTCTATAGTGTCCCCAGCGACTGTCTAACACTTACTGGGGTCTATAGTGTCCCCAGCGACTGTCTAACACTTACTGGGGTCTATAGTGTCCCAGCGACTGTCTAACACTTACTGGGGTCTATAGTGTCCCCAGCGACTGTCTAACACTTACTGGGGTCTATAGTGTCCCCAGCGACTGTCTAACACTTACTGGGGTCTATAGTGTTCCCAGCGACTGTCTAACACTTACTGGGGTCTATAGTGTCCCAGCGACTGTCTAACACTTACTGGGGTCTATAGTGTCCCCAGCGACTGTCTAACACTTACTGGGGTCTATAGTGTCCCCAGCGTCTGTCTAACACTTACTGGGGTCTATAGTGTCCCCAGCGACTGTCTAACACTTACTGGGGTCTATAGTGTCCCCAGCGACTGTCTAACACTTACTGGGGTCTATAGTGTCCCAGCGACTGTCTAACACTTACTGGGGTCTATAGTGTCCCCAGCGACTGTCTAACACTTACTGGGGTCTATAGTGTCCCCAGCGACTGTCTAACACTTACTGGGGTCTATAGTGTCCCCAGCGACTGTCTAACACTTACTGGGGTCTATAGTGTCCCCAGCGACTGTCTAACACTTACTGGGGTCTATAGTGTCCCCAGCGACTGTCTAACACTTACTGGGGTCTATAGTGTCCCCAGCGACTGTCTAACACTTACTGGGGTCTATAGTGTCCCCAGCGACTGTCTAACACTTACTGGGGTCTATAGTGTCCCCAGCGACTGTCTAACACTTACTGGGGTCTATAGTGTCCCCAGCGACTGTCTAACACTTACTGGGGTCTATAGTGTCCCAGCGACTGTCTAACACTTACTGGGGTCTATAGTGTCCCCAGCGACTGTCTAACACTTACTGGGGTCTATAGTGTCCCCAGCGACTGTCTAACACTTACTGGGGTCTATAGTGTCCCCAGCGTCTAACACTTACTGGGGTCTATAGTGTCCCCAGCGACTGTCTAACACTTACTGGGGTCTATAGTGTCCCAGCGACTGTCTAACACTTACTGGGGTCTATAGTGTCCCAGCGACTGTCTAACACTTACTGGGGTCTATAGTGTCCCCAGCGACTGTCTAACACTTACTGGGGTCTATAGTGTCCCCAGCGACTGTCTAACACTTACTGGGGTCTATAGTGTCCCCAGCGACTGTCTAACACTTACTGGGGTCTATAGTGTCCCCAGCGACTGTCTAACACTTACTGGGGTCTATAGTGTCCCCAGCGACTGTCTAACACTTACTGGGGTCTATAGTGTCCCCAGCGACTGTCTAACACTTACTGGGGTCTATAGTGTCCCAGCGACTGTCTAACACTTACTGGGGTCTATAGTGTCCCCAGCGACTGTCTAACACTTACTGGGGTCTATAGTGTCCCCAGCGACTGTCTAACACTTACTGGGGTCTATAGTGTCCCCAGCGACTGTCTAACACTTACTGGGGTCTATAGTGTCTCCAGCGACTGTCTAACACTTACTGGGGTCTATAGTGTCCCCAGCGACTGTCTAACACTTACTGGGGTCTATAGTGTCTCCAGCGACTGTCTAACACTTACTGGGGTCTATAGTGTCCCAGCGACTGTCTAACACTTACTGGGGTCTATAGTGTCCCAGCGACTGTCTAACACTTACTGGGGTCTATAGTGTCCCCAGCGACTGTCTAACACTTACTGGGGTCTATAGTGTCCCCAGCGTCTGTCTAACACTTACTGGGGTCTATAGTGTCCCAGCGACTGTCTAACACTTACTGGGGTCTATAGTGTCCCCAGCGACTGTCTAACACTTACTGGGGTCTATAGTGTCCCCAGCGACTGTCTAACACTTACTGGGGTCTATAGTGTCCCCAGCGACTGTCTAACACTTACTGGGGTCTATAGTGTCTCCAGCGTCTGTCTAACACTTACTGGGGTCTATAGTGTCCCCAGCGTCTAACACTTACTGGGGTCTATAGTGTCCCCAGCGACTGTCTAACACTTACTGGGGTCTATAGTGTCCCAGCGACTGTCTAACACTTACTGGGGTCTATAGTGTCCCCAGCGACTGTCTAACACTTACTGGGGTCTATAGTGTCCCCAGCGACTGTCTAACACTTACTGGGGTCTATAGTGTCCCCAGCGACTGTCTAACACTTACTGGGGTCTATAGTGTCCCCAGCGACTGTCTAACACTTACTGGGGTCTATAGTGTCCCCAGCGACTGTCTAACACTTACTGGGGTCTATAGTGTCCCCAGCGACTGTCTAACACTTACTGGGGTCTATAGTGTCCCCAGCGACTGTCTAACACTTACTGGGGTCTATAGTGTCCCCAGCGACTGTCTAACACTTACTGGGGTCTATAGTGTCCCCAGCGACTGTCTAACACTTACTGGGGTCTATAGTGTCCCCAGCGACTGTCTAACACTTACTGGGGTCTATAGTGTCCCCAGCGACTGTCTAACACTTACTGGGGTCTATAGTGTCCCCAGCGACTGTCTAACACTTACTGGGGTCTATAGTGTCCCCAGCGTCTGTCTAACACTTACTGGGGTCTATAGTGTCCCCAGCGACTGTCTAACACTTACTGGGGTCTATAGTGTCCCCAGCGACTGTCTAACACTTACTGGGGTCTATAGTGTCCCCAGCGACTGTCTAACACTTACTGGGGTCTATAGTGTCCCCAGCGACTGTCTAACACTTACTGGGGTCTATAGTGTCCCCAGCGACTGTCTAACACTTACTGGGGTCTATAGTGTCCCCAGCGACTGTCTAACACTTACTGGGGTCTATAGTGTCCCAGCGACTGTCTAACACTTACTGGGGTCTATAGTGTCCCAGCGACTGTCTAACACTTACTGGGGTCTATAGTGTCCCCAGCGACTGTCTAACACTTACTGGGGTCTATAGTGTCCCCAGCGACTGTCTAACACTTACTGGGGTCTATAGTGTCCCCAGCGACTGTCTAACACTTACTGGGGTCTATAGTGTCCCCAGCGTCTCTAACACTTACTGGGGTCTATAGTGTCCCCAGCGACTGTCTAACACTTACTGGGGTCTATAGTGTCCCCAGCGACTGTCTAACACTTACTGGGGTCTATAGTGTCCCCAGCGACTGTCTAACACTTACTGGGGTCTATAGTGTCCCCAGCGACTGTCTAACACTTACTGGGGTCTATAGTGTCCCAGCGACTGTCTAACACTTACTGGGGTCTATAGTGTCCCCAGCGACTGTCTAACACTTACTGGGGTCTATAGTGTCCCCAGCACTGTCTAACACTTACTGGGGTCTATAGTGTCCCCAGCGACTGTCTAACACTTACTGGGGTCTATAGTGTTCCCAGCGACTGTCTAACACTTACTGGGGTCTATAGTGTCCCCAGCGACTGTCTAACACTTACTGGGGTCTATAGTGTCCCAGCGACTGTCTAACACTTACTGGGGTCTATAGTGTCCCCAGCGACTGTCTAACACTTACTGGGGTCTATAGTGTCCCCAGCGACTGTCTAACACTTACTGGGGTCTATAGTGTCCCAGCGACTGTCTAACACTTACTGGGGTCTATAGTGTCCCCAGCGACTGTCTAACACTTACTGGGGTCTATAGTGTCCCCAGCGACTGTCTAACACTTACTGGGGTCTATAGTGTCCCCAGCGACTGTCTAACACTTACTGGGGTCTATAGTGTCCCAGCGACTGTCTAACACTTACTGGGGTCTATAGTGTCCCCAGCGACTGTCTAACACTTACTGGGGTCTATAGTGTCCCCAGCGACTGTCTAACACTTACTGGGGTCTATAGTGTCCCCAGCGACTGTCTAACACTTACTGGGGTCTATAGTGTCCCCAGCGACTGTCTAACACTTACTGGGGTCTATAGTGTCCCCAGCGACTGTCTAACACTTACTGGGGTCTATAGTGTCCCCAGCGTCTGTCTAACACTTACTGGGGTCTATAGTGTCCCCAGCGACTGTCTAACACTTACTGGGGTCTATAGTGTCCCCAGCGACTGTCTAACACTTACTGGGGTCTATAGTGTCCCCAGCGACTGTCTAACACTTACTGGGGTCTATAGTGTCCCCAGCGACTGTCTAACACTTACTGGGGTCTATAGTGTCCCAGCGACTGTCTAACACTTACTGGGGTCTATAGTGTCCCCAGCGACTGTCTAACACTTACTGGGGTCTATAGTGTCCCCAGCGACTGTCTAACACTTACTGGGGTCTATAGTGTCCCCAGCATCTGTCTAACACTTACTGGGGTCTATAGTGTCCCCAGCGACTGTCTAACACTTACTGGGGTCTATAGTGTCCCCAGCGACTGTCTACACTTACTGGGGTCTATAGTGTCCCCAGCGACTGTCTAACACTTACTGGGGTCTATAGTGTCCCCAGCGACTGTCTAACACTTACTGGGGTCTATAGTGTCCCCAGCGTCTGTCTAACACTTACTGGGGTCTATAGTGTATCCTGCGTCTGTCTAACACTTACTGGGGTCTCTAGTGTTCCCAGCGTCTAACACTTACTGGGGTCT
>WNGS01161753.1:20492-48342 GCA_020271785.1 Procambarus virginalis | reverse complement strand
TTCGTCACAATATGCATGTATAATATGTATAATGTACGTAATGTGGTAGTATGTATGTTATATGTACATATGGAAGCTGATCAAATTGCATTTACACCTTTGTAAATGCACATTAATGACAAAGTAAGTCCTTCGAACAATTTATGTAAGGGCATAGTAAATCTGTATATCTATGTATTTATTAATGGAAGGTTAGTCTTAGCATTTTAAAAATACCGAATACAACTTCATGTGGTTGATTTTCAATAAATCCCTGGACTACATGTTTTAACTAATCGTCAACCCTGTCCATGGAGGACAGAAGAAAATGCATATATGCTGGTTAGCATTGCAAATGTGTGGCCACGTTTGTGGTAGAAAATATAAATAATAAATAATAATAAAAAAAACTACAACAGTCTTTACCTACCCTCTTCACCAGTCTTAACCAGCCCCTACACCCGTCTTACCAACCCTCTACACCAGTTTACCAACACTCTACTCCAGTCTTACCAACCCTCTTCACCAGTCTTACCAACCCTACACCAGTCTTACCAACCTCTACACCAGTCTTACCACCCCTACACAGTCCTACCAACCCTCTACTCCAGTCTTACCAACCCCTGCACCAGTCTTACCAAGCCCATGCATCGCAGCTTACAACCTCTACACCAGTCTACCAGAACCCCTACACCAGTGCCTACCACACCTGCTGGGAACGCCACGTGCTGGTACCGACCCTCTACACTAACAATCCAGTCTATATCCGGTAACCTTACTCAAGTCCCCGTGCCACGCCTGATACGCATCTAAGCCTAACCCGCTGCAGCCTACATGTCGAAAGACGAAGGCCTGAAACCTACCATATTACCCAGCCCCTACCTCACTGACACCTGTCCCTAACGCCTCTGACAGTGCCTACCACCCGACACCTCAGTTAACGACCAGGCTGACAGCCATGCTGTACCAACCCATGCTAACGAGTCTATTACCCGTAGCCATCCTAACACCGCACGTCCTGTACTACCCTTCTAGCACAATCCACCCTAATCCACACAGTCGTACCAGACCTAACTTTGATAATTTTATCTTAATGACTCATCCAAGCTCTAGCATTTAATACCCGTCATTCAACAGTCTTACCAACACATGCCACCAGTCTTACGCCACATTACACCAGTCTTACCACCCTTACACCAGTCCTACCACCTCTACTCTCAGTCTTTACAACCTATACACGTCATTACTACTCTTTACTCAGTATCTTGCCACCTATACACGTATATACCAACCCTACTGCACCAGTACTTACGAAAATGTAGGAGTGTGGATGTTCGGCAGACTTCCTAATGGCTGGTGTCAATGCCTGTCACATTTACAAAAAAAAAGACACTGTTGGCTGTTGTCTGTGGTAAAAGTAAGGGAAAGACACAAAACACAAAGTATGAACAATGAAACTTTAATTAATATAGAAACAAAGCAAAATAAAGACAATCCCTTGGCTATATACAGTGCAAATAAACAAGTAAAAAAATATAACATAAAATTAACTAAGTGAATAAATTACTCTAACAATAATATAAAGGCAAAATGACAAATAATAGGTGCTCAGAATATGAGCGCAAGCTTAGAACTTCCACCGATAAACAGGACGTGTATCAGTTAGTTGTTCACAGCTAAGAGCACAAGAATATTCTGACTATGATGGCTAGATCAGGCCCAGACATCGACTCAGGTAGATGGCGCTGAGGTGCAGGTGCAGGTGTGCAGGCGGCGAGTCACCAATTAGGAGCAGGCAGGCTGGGAAGGGTCGTTTGCTGGTTGACGACGGGTGGCGAGCCGGCGTGAAGGGAGTGGAGTAGGGGTGTATAGGTACGTTTTGCCTCCTGGTCAAAACATTTTGTGCTACTGGTAGATGTATCTTGAATGTAGCATTTTATTCATGTAGATGTGTAAGTAACTTTATGTAGGGAAGAGCAGGCTCAATCTCTCTTGAAAGAGATTATCGTCACAACTCTCCCCCGAAGCCTGCTCTTACTGGGTCAAGTTACTTCTTCTGATGGTAGGGTGGTAGGTGGAGCTGTCTCTACCTCATAGACTCGGGAGAGGGCGTCTGCTATGATGTTGTCAGTACCCTTGATGTAGAAGATCTCCAGGTTGAAATTCTGAAGATATAAAGCCCATCGTAGAAGTCGTTGATTGTTGAACTGGGCTTGCTGCAGGAAGCGTAGGGGATTGTGGTCCGAGTAGATGGTGGTAGACCGAGCACCTTGTAGGTATGGTGCAAAGTGCTGTAAATTCAGGACGATGGAGAGTAGCTCCTTTTCGATAGTGCTGTAATTCTTCTGGTGTGGTTTTAACTTGTAGCTGTAGTAGCTAACAGGTAGAACCTCCTCGCCTCGTTGTTGTATCAGGACACCCCCGATGCCGGTACCACTGGCGTCGACATGGAGGATGAAAGGCTTCGTGATATCTGGAGAGGCGAGAATAGGATTAGATCAGAGCAGTGATTTAAGTTGTTCAAAAGCAACTGTTTGCTGAATGGTCCAATGATACCGTTGCTTGGGGCTGGTTAAAGTGATCAATGGTGTCGCTACCGTACTAAAATTCTTCACAAACCTACGGTAGTAGGAGGCAAGACCAAGGAAGCGCAGGAGCTGCTTCCTGGTGGTAGGCTGTGGGTAATGCTGGATGGCTTGAATGTGTATGTTTAACGGAGCTAGACTGCCACTCCCTATCACATGACCAAGATAACGCACTTTACCTTTAGCAAAGGTGGACTTGCTCAAGTTGATGGTGAGGCCGGCTGTCAGGAGCTTGGCGAACAATCGTTGCAGCTGGAGCAGTTGTTCGTTCCAGGTGTTCCGACAGCTCGCTGGAAGGTGGCCGGGGCATTACATAGTCCAAATGGAAGGCGTTCGTATCTGTAAAGTCCAAAGGGAGTGGTGAAGGCAGGTAATTCCTTGGCTCGCTCTGTTAAACACACTTGGTAATATACTTTGAGTAAGTCAAGCTTGGATAAGTACCGGGCATTACCAATGGCGTCAAGGATGTCATCTATTCTAGGTAAGGGGTACGCATTCTTGACAGCCACAAGATTCAATTTCCGATAATCGGTACACAACCTCACTTTACCTTGCGGTTTCGGCACCAGATGCAGGGTGAGGCCCAAGGGGACTCACGAGGGGTGGCCAACCCATGATCCAGGAGGTACTGTACCTCAGCACGCATAACTTTCTTTTTGCTCAGGCTGATTCGGTAGAAAGGTTGACGAATCGGCCGGGTGTCAGGGAGCAGCTTGATGTCGTGCTGAACCACATTACACTCTTGTGGATCATCGCTGAACAACTTCTGGTGTTCCTTGAAGATTTTGATGAGAGGTGCACTATTATTGTCCTGCAAATAGGTATGAAGATCAGTTAGGATTTCTGAGTTGGAAAGCACTGACTCAGTGTTAGTGCTGTGACGATAATCTCTTCCAAGAGATTTAGCCTGCTCTTTCCTGCTATCGTCACGTTCAATGCTACATTCAAGATACGTTCTACAGTAGCTAAAACGTATATCAAGACAGCACCTGCACCCCCTCCCCCCTCACACTCCTCACCGCCTGTTCGCCGACTGCACTTCAACTAGCAAACTACCAGCTGTGGGTCTGGATGCATTCTCATTGGCTGTTCGTGATCTCGCCACTCCAGCTCTCCACCACTCACACACGTCGTCAAGTTAACGTTGGAGTCAGCGAGCTGTACCACCTCAGAATATCTTGTGCTCTAAAGCTGTGAACATCTAATTGATATTCCTCGGGTATCAAGTAGTGGCTCTTAGCTTGCGCTAATATTCCAGCACCATTTTATATTTCCTTGTATTATATTTTTGTCTTATTGTTAACGTAATCCATTAATAAGCCATTATTCATTTTTATGTTAGTTCTTTTTCACTTGTTATACTTGCACCCTACCAAGCCAAGGAATTGTCTTTATTTAACTTTGTTTTCTAGAGTAATTAAATTTCATTGTTTATCTTTTGTGTTTTGTGTATCTTACCTTACCTTACCACAGACTATCAGACAAGCAGTCATTCTTTTTGTTCATGTGTGTGGCCTGGCTTTGACATCTGCCATTGGAGGACTGCCGAACACCATACTCCATTACTTTACCGTCACATATACGTGGGGGCCTGTCCTAGGAGCTTCACTCAGGTATTAGTAATTGTGGTAAGCGTACTTGGCTTTAATTCCCTTGCTTTCAATATTTTCACTAATCACTTTTATTATTCATATGGTGCTGTGTGTATTGTGCATTCCGGGAGTAGCATATGGAGAGTGTGAGACAACTTTGGATTACGTGGTGACTGTAGGCCGCAGTCATACTCTTAATTGGTCGTCTCTCCCTCCGTGTTATTACCCGTGTTTAACATCTTTTGTCCCTCAGATATTTCTCATATTTTCAGCAGATCATCATATAGGTACCCTGGTACTGTGGTCTGTCTCCAGGTTAATAGCACCTAATTTCTGCAATCCGACTCTAGGAGGATAAAGAGGGCCATAGTTCCTCTCGCACGGACTTTTATTGACGAGTTGGGACCTCGCCAATAGTTCTCGTCACCAGGTGACACTCGCACCCCTACTCGTCGGTCAGAATTGATGGTACTTACTTAAGGTAGGGAATTAGCTTTCTTTCTTTTGAGCACAAAGTTTGCTAATTCTGTAAGTATCATATTTAATTTCAGTGGGGAAAAACTTGCTTATGTTCTATAGTGACTCGGCAAGGTATGCCTACATTCTTGGACTACCTAATTTACTTTGGAACCATTAAGTGTTTCATTTGTTGTTCGAAACTCAGTTTCAACTAATTAGTAGGATTTTCTTACCCTTATCCTCCCACAGTGAGTACCGGGTACAAGATTTCCTGCGACCTTAATCATTTACCATCTTGAATTAACTTTAATTATTAACAATTTCACAGGATAGGTACCAGTTGCCACGTTTTCCTGTTTCTGACATTCACCATATCGTCACAGTATATTCGTGTCATATTTATTTGCTAATTTCACCATGTTTCGTATGCAAGCTTTCCAAACAGGTCCAGAAGGTGAAATAGGGAACTTACGTCATGCTAAGAGGGTCGACTTGTTAACTCTTGCACATGAGTATCACCTAGAAGTTCCCCATGGAGCCAACAAGTATGAAGTACATAACCTAGTATTGGATCACCTTGTGGAAGAAGGTATTATAGACTCTGATACTCACGAACAATACACTATTTCAGATAAGCATGATTTGACAGCAATGAAGCTCAAACTAGAACTTGCTAAGATCGAGCGGGAGCAACAAAAGGAAGCAGCTGCAATCACGGAGCGTGAAGCTGCCATCAGGAAGGAAGAGCAAGAGCGTGAGGCTGCCATCAGAAAGGAAGAGCAAGAGCCTGAAGCTGCGATCAAAGAACGAGAGGCAGCCCTGGCGAAAGAAGCTCTACAACACAAGAAAGAAGAAATCCACCTCAAGGAGCGAGAGGCCACCCTGAGGAAGGAAGAAAGAGACCGAGAGGCCGCCAATAGGAAAGAAGAAAGTGAAAGAGAGGCCCTCCTACTTCACGGACGAGAAGAACGTGAGTTGGTCACATTAAGAGAGCGTGAACGAGTACAACTTGAAGCAAAACAACGTCATCTGGAGCTGCAGCGCGAACACGAAAAACAGCAAGCTGATCTGGCTCTAGAAAGTCTTCAAAAAGAACTCGCGTTGGACATTACACACCAAGCTCAACGTCAACAAGCTGCAGCTAGTCTTCCTCCAAGCTTCAATGTCTCGCATGCAAGTAAGTTAATGCGACTGTTCGTAGAGTCGGAGGTTGATGTTTTTTTTACAACTTTTGAGACCCTTGCTAATCAACTTAGTTGGCCTGGCGACCAATGGGCTACCCTTCTCCGAGTACATCTTACAGGTAGAGCAGCAGTCACACTCAGCACTTTGGCGTCTGAGAATGACTACCCAACCCTGAAGCAAGTCATGTTGGACGCCTACCTTCTCTCCACCGAAAGCTACCGACGAAAGTTCCGTGACTACATAAAGGCAAGTACCACCACCTTCTTAGAATTTGCCAACACCAAACGGAGATATTTTATGAAATGGGTGGAGGCAGCACATGTCTCTACTTTTTCAGAACTCGTCAACCTCATGCTGGTTGAAGAATTCTTGAGGCGTGTACCTCCTCCTGTCCGCCTATACTTAGCAGATAAGGAAGAGACCGACTTGGTGAAATGCGCGAAGTCGGCTGACACTTACAGCCTCATCCACCGGCTGACACCAGAACCACCTACCAGTAAGAAGTCTTGGTACAGTTACGAGAAAGTGAGCCCAGATCAAGGTACCTCTCAACTGTACTGTAAGTATTGTAGACTCTATGGACACACCATGGACGGGGCCTCATAGCCTGGTGGATAGCGCGCAGGACTCGTAATTCTGTGGCGCGGGTTCGATTCCCGCACGAGGCAGAAACAAATGGGCAAAGTTTCTTTCACCCTGAATGCCCCTGTTACCTAGCAGTAAATAGGTACCTGGGTGTTGGTCAGCTGTCACGGGCTGCTTCCTGGGGGTGGAGGCCTGGTCGAGGACACTAAAAAAAAGCCCCGAAATCATCTCAAGATAACCTAACCATAGAAAAATGTGGTAAGTCTCCATATAAAGGTAACACCGAATCCAGCAAACCCAAACAGACTCCTCCTAAGTCCGGTAAGCCTGTAATGAATGTTGGTGTTCATGCTAATGATCTTTCTCTCTTCAGTAAGCATCTGTATCCTGGAACTATCACTACCAACGGTTCAGATTCTGAGGGACGTTTTGGACTTAAGATCTTGAGGGACACAGCGGCTCTTCAATCAATAGTCCTGAAATCAGCTGTGCCCAACGTCGCCTACACAGGAGAGACTGTATTCATCACTGACCTTACTGCTACTACTCCTTATCCTCTCGCCAGAGTCCACCTGGATTGTCCTTTCGTGACCGGTGACGTCCAAGTCGCCGTCAGGGAAAAGCCTTTTCCCATGCCTGGAGTACAACTTCTCCTGGGCAACGACTTGGCAGAAGACCTGCAACCGACCAACCTGATCGTCAAGGACAAACCCCAGGTGTGTACCTCTGTATTGGATAATCCGATTTTTAAGCATGTTCCAGCAAAGGCTCAAGAGAGTGATGAAGTTTCTCCTCCTGTTTTGGTGACCACCCGTGCTCAAGCAGCACAACCGCAGCCAGCTGACTCGACTACTATCGCTGTCCCTCAAGACCCTTCGAAACTACCCCCAAATCTCACCGCTTTGGAGTTCCGTAAGTTACAGAGGGAAGATCTTACCTTGACACCATTATTCTTTCATGCTGAGACTCAATCTGACAGTATTCCTGGGTTCTTCTTAGAGAACGAGCTACTCTATCGCAGATACAGACCCAGTAAACTGAAGGAGGAGGACGATTGGGCAAACGTTGAACAACTAGTGATTCCTACCAGCCTGCGGCCCACGATTCTACACCTGGCCCACGGAGCACTATCACACTACGGGTTTAACAAGACTTACCATGGGATTCGTCAAGACTACTACTGGCCAGGTATGGTTAATGATGTCAAGCAACATGTAAAGCAATGCCACGTGTGTCAGGTGGCAGGTAATCCGAACGTTTCGATCCCCAGAGCACCACTGACACCCATCCAGGTGCCTAAGGAACCTTTCCACAGACTTATTATTGACTGTGTTGGTCCCTTGCCTCGGACCAGTTCCGGCAACGCCTATATCTTAACCATCCTGTGTCCTACCACCAGATTCCCCATAGCAGTTCCAGTGAAAACATTACGGCTGCTACAGTGGTGAAGAATTTACTGAAGATCTTCACCCAGTATGGATTTCGGAGGGAGATTCAGAGCGACTGTGGCACCAACTTCACCAGTGATCTCTTCAAACGGACTCTGGAGGAGTTCAACATCAAACAGGTACTGTCCAGCCCCTATCATCCTGCTTCACAGGGTTCTCTTGAGCGTAGTCATCAGACTATCAAGGCACTCTTAAAAAGTTTTGTAATGAGACCTCAAAGGATTGGGATAGGCAACTTGATCTCATCATGTGTATTTTCAGAAGTCTTCCCAACGAGTCACTAGGAGTATCTCCTTATGAGATGCTCTACGGACGTAAGTGCCGTACACCTCTCAAGGCTTTCAAGGATTCTCTACGTGATGCCACCTTCAGTGAGCATCAGAATGTGCCCCAGTTTCTTCAAAACCTCCGACACATTCTAGAGAGGGTCCATTCCTTTGCCAGAAACAACCTACTGAAAGCCCAAGAGAGGACGAAGACTCGTTACGACCAGCACTGCAAAGTAAGGAAGTTTAAACCTTTAGAAGGAGACTTAGTACTCGCCTATTTCCCTATCCCAGGTTCTCCTTTACAAAACAGGTTTTCAGGACCCTACCGTGTTAAGGAGTGCCGGAATAACTACAACTACGTTCTCGAGACCCCCGATAGGCGGCGGAAGACCCAGCTGTGCCACATCAACTTACTAAAGCTCTATCATGGTACTCCTCCCACTGTGCTACTAAACTTCTCCACCTTTATAGGTCCATACAGCCACAGTGAGACCTTCCCTGTTTCTCCTTCCGAAAGCACTGACACTGAGACAGCGCTTTCTAATTCGGAATCCTTACTGACATCATAATCACTTTCAGGACGATAATAGTGCTTCACTCATCAAACTCATCAGAGAACATCAGGAGTTGTTTCGAGATGATCCACAAGAGTGTACTGTGACTCGCACGACATCCAACTGCTACCTGACACCCGCCGATTCGCCAACTATTCTACCAAATCAGCCCTAGCAAGAAGGAAGTCATGCGGCTGAGGTACAGTACCTCTTGGACCATGGACTGGCTACCCCCTGTGAGTCCCCCTGGCCTCACCATGTATCTTGGTACCCAAACCTCACTGTAAGATCCGGCTGTGCACCGATTATAGGAAACTTAACAATGTGACCGTTAAAGACGCATACCATTANATAACTTGGTATAAGCAATCACGCAAATCGCCGCACAAGATACACATGTACACACATCTGCATACAAGAGGCGGTTAGGTGCACATACAAACTTATTGACATAGAAATTCCTTATACTTATTAAAAGAATGTGTAAAATAATGAAATAAAAAGTTATAATATACGTAACTACTAAGTTTCTTAACGAACTGTAAGACTACTCTCGTGATAATTAAGATTACGATTGTTCCTCGATAATCCACGACTACCAACTACGTCTGACCTGCCCTTGTAGTCAAACATCCAACATCAATAGCCGCCCTATCGAAGCTACAATTCACGACTAGAATTTGAGAAAAGCTCCGTTGCTAAAGCTTAACCCCTCTATGATAAAGACTCAGTAATGCTCTAGGTGACTTGATTCACTGTCCACTACCTTCACGTCTAAATCCAAATACCTCAGAAATTTATCAGTAAGTGTCCTTCACTGATAATTTCCCAGACAACCTGCCAAACAGATTGCTGTACAAGATATAACTGGGTTGTACACCCCTGGAACTATGCAGAGAAACGAGAATTAATTTCTGTCCATAGCTCCAGAGCGGAAACGCATACCCTAAACACACTTTGTTTTCCGTATGACGCGCCTTAACTAATACACTTAAAAATACGTGTGGCTCCGAGCAACGAAAACGCGAGCCCGCTTAAACCAATAAACAATGACGTGACCAACCGAGGGGCCAGGCGCGTACGACTCGAATAAACTGTAAACACACTCACAATTTATTGGACCACCGCTAGCACCATTGTAAAACCACTGAATTGTAACACCACTATATACATAAATTAAAAATATAAACATATTAATATAACCCTGCCATATAGCACCGGAACCAAAAGGTACCCTTCCACCAAGGAGATGCTACACAGGATTAAATGACGCTGCCACCATCTGCCTTAACCATTTACTATATCAAGCAACGAGGCAAGAAACATTGCTTGACTTGGAGAGAGTACTCTTTCTTTAACTGTCAATATTTATGGGACGGTTATTAGAAGCTACGGGGATTCAACAATTGATACAGATGGGAAGTTTAACATGAGTTTATTAAGAACAAATTATGTAATTCACTACTTTAACACTGGCAATTGTTATGGGATCCAGACATGGAAATGTATCAAAGATCACTTATATTACCTTAAGACCACGCTCTGCCTCTCAGTCAGCCGGATTCATTCTGTCTCCTGGGGCTTGCCAGATGACCTGCCTCCTCACTGAACTGCAGCCTCACACACTCTCCGACCCTCCAGCACTGTCTCTCCCCTCTAACTATAACACAGGGGTATATATACAAATGAATGAGAAGGGGGGCGTTCTACACTTGTTGTGGGAACGTCTGGTGTGGACCTGTTCCCAGCTGACTCAACCAACTTCGGGTCAGCACATCAGGGCGTCAGCTGCCCCATGACGTACCAAAAAGCAATTAGAAGTATCATTAATATTTGCTAAGACTATCAGGATTTTTCATAAACAGGGAACAAGCTGACTAGGGTGGAGCCAGATGATATTTCGATTAACTCTTGCTGAACCTGAGGCACAGACTGGTCTTACCAGGACGTTCTCATAGTGAGTCATGGCTGTACTCTCCCGACGTTACATTGGTAAGACTGATGAAGGGGTTGATAAGACTGGTGGAAGTGTTGGTAAGACTGATGAATGGGTTGGTAAGACTGGTGGAGGGGTTGTTTAAACTGGTGAAGAGGGTTGGTAAGACTGGTGTTGGGGTTGATATGACTGGTGCAGGGTTGGTAAGACTTATAGAGGGGTTGTTAAGAGTGGTGTAGAGGGTTGGTAAGACTCGTATAGAGGTTGGTAAGACTGGGAAAGTGGTTTGTTACACTGGTGGATGGGTTGGTAAGACTTTTGAAAGGGTTATTAAGACTGGCGGAAGGGTTGGTTAGGCTGGTGAAGAGGGTTGGTAAGACATGTGGAGGTGTTGGTAAAACTGGTGAAGTGGTTGGTATGACTGGTGTAGAGGAATGGGTATGACTGGTGTAGAGGGTTCATAAGACTGGAGTAGGTGTTTGAAAGACTAGTGTAGGTGTAGGTAAGACTGGTATAGGGATTGGTAAGACTGGTGTATGGGTTGAAAAGACTGGTGTAGGGGTTGGTAAGACTGGTGTAAGGGTTATCTTGAGATGATGATTTCGGGGCTTTTTTTTTTAGTGTCCCCGCGGCCCGGTCCTCGACCAGGCCTCCACCCCTTAGGAAGCAGCCCGTGACAGCTGACTAACACCCAGGTACCTATTTTACTGCTAGGTAACAGGGGCATAGGGTGAAAGAAACTCTGCCCATTGTTTCTCGCCGGCGCCTGGGATCGAACCCAGGACCACAGGATCACAAGTCCAGCGTGCTGTCCGCTCTATACACCAGTTTTGGTGGAGGGGATGGTAAGACTGGTGGAGTGGTTAGTATGACTGGTATAGAAGGTTGGTATGACTGGAGTTGAGGATAGGTAAGACTGATGTACAGTGTTGGTAAGACTTTTGGAGTGGTTGGTAGGACTGTTGTGGAGGGTTGGTAAGACTGGTGTAGGGGTTGGTAAGACTGGTGTTGAGGGTTAGGTTATCTTGAGGTTATCTTGAGATGATTTCCGGGCTTTTTTACTGTCGCCGCGGCCCGGTCAAGGACCGAGCCGCGAGGACACTAAAAGGGTTGATAAGGGTTGGTGTAGTATGAAGGGGATGGTAAGATTGGTGGAGTTGTTGGGAAGATTGGTGTAGGGGTTGGTAAGACTAGTGCAGTGGTTGGTTAGACTGGTGGAGGGGTTGGTAAGACTGGTGCAGGGACTGGTAAGACTGATGTAGGGGTTGGTAAGACTGGTGTAAGGGTTGGTAAGACTGGTGTAGAAGGGTAGGAAAGACTGGTGTAGTGGTTAGTAAGACTGGTGTATAGGGTTGGTAAGACTCGTGTAGAGGTTGGTAAGACTGGAAAAGGAGTTTGTTAGACTGGTGGATGGGTTGGTTAGACTGGAGTAGGTTTTGTTTAGACTGGTGTAGATGATTGGTAAGACTGGTGGAGGGGTTGGTTAGACTGGTGTAGAGGGTTGGTAACACTGGTGTAGAGGGTTGGTAAGACTGGTGTAGGGGTTGGTAAGACTGGTGTTGAGGGTTGGTAAGACTGGTGTAGAGGGTTGGTAACACTGGTGTAGAGGGTTGGTAAGACTCGTGTAGAGGTTGGTAAGACTGGAAAAGGAGTTTGTTAGACTGGTGGATGGGTTGGTAGAACTGGTGAAAGGGTTATTAAGACTGGCGGAAGGGTTGTTTAGGCCGGTGAAGAGGGTTGGTAAGACATGTGGAGGTGTTGGTAAAACTGGTGAAGGGGTTGTTGTGACTGGTGTAGAGGAATGGGTATGACTGGTGTAGAGGGTTGATAAGACTGGAGTAGGTGTTTGGTGTAGGTGTTGGTAAGACTGGTATAGGGATTGGTAAGACTGGTTTAGTGGTTGAAAAGACTGGTAGAGGGGTTGGTAAGACTGGTGGAGTGGATAGTATGACTGATATAGAAGGTTGGTAAGACTGGAATTGAGGGTAGGTAAGACTGGTGTACAGTGTTGGTAAGACTGGTGGAGTGGTTGGTAGGACTGGTGTAGAGGGTTGGTAAGACTGGTATAGCAGGTTGGTAAAACTGGTGTACAGTGTTGGTAAGACTGGTGTAGAGGGTAGGTAAGACTGGTGTACAGTGTTGGTAAGACTGGTGGAGTGGTTGGTAGAACTGGTGTATAGAGTTGGTAAGACTGGTAATAGAGTTCGTAAGGCTGGTGGACAGGTTGATAAGACAGGTGTAGGGGTTGGAAAGACTGGTGTAGAGGGTTGGAAAAACTCGTGTAGATGGTTTTTAACACTCTTGAAGGAGGTTAGACACTGGTTAGTGTCTAACACTGTTAGACTACTGGTTAGTGGTAACACTGGTTAGACAGGTGTAGGGTTTGGTAAGACTGGTGTAGAGGAATGATTAAACTAGTGTAGGGGTTGGTAAGACTGGTGTTGAGGGTTTGAATGACTGGTGTAGGGATTGGTAAAACTAATGTGGAGGGCTGGTAAGACTGGTGGAGTGGTTGGTAAGATTTTTGTTGAGGTTGGTAAGACTAGTGTAGGGGTTGGTAAGACTGGTGTAGAGGGTTGGAAAGACTGGTGGAGGGGTTGGTAAGACTGGTGTAGGGGTTGGTAATACAGGTGGAGGGGTTGGTAAGACAGGTGTAGGGGTTGGTTAGAATGGTGGAGGGGTTGGTAAGACGAGTATAGGGGTAGGATAGACTGGTGGATGGGGTTGGTAAGACTAGTATAGGGGTAGGATAGACTGGTTGATGGGGTTGGTAAGACTGATGGAGAGGTTGGTTAGACTGTTCTAGAGGGTTAGTAAGACTGATGTAGGGGTTGGTAAGTATGTTGGATGGGTTGGTAAGACTGGTGTAGAGTTGGTAAGACTGGTGTAGAAGGTTGGTACGACTGGAGTTGGTAAGACTGGTGTAGAGGGTTGGTAAGACTGGTGTAGAGGTTGGTAAGACTGGTGTAGAGGGTTGGTAAGACCAGAGTGTAGGGTTGGTAAGACTGGTGTAGAGGTTGGTAAGACTGGTGCAGACGGATCGTAAGACTGGTGTAGGGGGATGGTTAGACTAGTGGAGGGGTTGGTAAGACTATTGTAGGGTTCGTAACACTGGTGGAGGGGTTGGTAAGACTGGTGAAGGGGTTGGTAAGACTGTTGGAAGGGTTGGTTAGACTGGTGTAAAGAGTTGGTAAGGCTGGTGGAATGGTTGGTAAGACTTGTGTAGGGGTTGGATAGAGTGGTGTAGAGGTTTGGTAAGTCTGGTGTTGAGGTTGGTAAGACTCGTGAAGGGGTTGGTAAGACTGGTGTAAAGGGCTGGTAAGACTGGTGAAGGGGTTAGTAAGACTAGTGTAGGGGTTGGTTAGAATGGTGGATGGGATGGTAAGACTGGTATTGGGGGTTGGATAGACTTTCAGGGTTTGGTACGACTGGTGGAAGAGTTGGTAAGACTGGTGTAGAGGGTTGGTAAGACTGGTGTAGGCTATTGTAAGACTGGTGTCGGGGTTGGTAATGTAACATTTGGTTAAAATATCACCATTGTAAAACCGGGTAAAATAGTCACCACTGTGACTTCTATAATGAATACTAAACTAATAAAGCAAACACTACTTCTTATCCTGAGTAACACTTCCTGATCAGTTGCACTTGGTAACACTGTTATTGAACACTGGAATATGAGCTGACATATGATGGTTACACCGGAACCAAGGTGCACTGCCAACAAGGAAATGCTACACAGGATTAAATACGCTGCCACCATCTGCCTTTGACCACTGAGACTAAATCAAACAACGAGGCAAGAAACATTGCTTGACTTGGAGAGTACTTTCTATGACTGTCATTAATTATGGGACGGTTGTCAGCCACTATATCCAAAAGACTGAGAGGATTCAACAATTGACACAGACGGGAAATTTAACATGAGTTTATTGAGATACCACATTATACTAAACACTACTTATAAATCCTACTCTAACACTGGCAAAAAGTTAAGAAATTTAGACATGGAACAAAACCTCAGAGATCACACACATTACCTTAATTAAACCTCTGTCTCTCCATCCGGTGGACACTGTCTCTCCCGGGCTGTGGATGATCGTCAAAGACCCGCCCTCGATCCCGGAGCCTCGTACTCTGTCCCTCTAAGTCTCTACAGGACCTCTATATACACCTCACAAAGGGGGGGGAGGGGAAGATTTATTGTGCTATCTACACCAAGAAATAAGAGGTCGGCCACACGTGCACAAACACTCAAGAATTTATCATTAAACTTGTTTGACATTCCCCATACACTGTTTCAAGAGAGGACTTATTAATTACGTGTGTGACTAACCTCTGACCTGGCTAAAAGGGGGAAACCATGTATGTTTACACACAAGAATCTGTGGTCTCATTCCACCACCCTGCCTGACAAGAGTAACATGAAATATTACATACTTGAAACTAGCTGAATAAGATTAATCCAGGAATTTTTTAAACATACAAGATAAACCGGAGGTCATCTGGGCTGACCTCTTGGAGCAGGCTTCCCTGGGGTGTGAACTCTAGGGGGGGGGGTCATGGGTGTTACAGTAAGACTGGTGTAGAGGGTTGGTAAGACTGGTGTAGGGTTTATTAAGACTGGTGTAGGGGTTGGTAAGACTTGTGTTGAGAGTTTGCAAGACTGGTGTAAGGGTTTGTAAGACTGGTGTAAGTGTAAGTAAGACTGGTGTAGGTGTTGGTAAGACTGGTGTAGGGGTTGGTAAGAGTGGTGTAGAGGGTTGGTAAGACTGGTGAAACGGTTGGCAAGACTAGTGAAGGGGTTGGTAAGACTGGTGAAGGGGTTGGTATGACTGGTGGATTGGTTGGTAAGACTGGTAGAGGGGTTGGTAAGACTGGTGTAGAGGGTTGTTAAGACTGGTAGCGGGGCATAGTAAGACTTGTGTAGAGGGTTGGTAGGTCTGGTGGAGGGAATGGTAAGACTGGTGTAGAGTGTTGGTAAGATTGGTGTACGGGTTTGTAAGACTGGTGTTGGGGTTGATAAGACTGGTATAGGGGTTGGGTAGACTGGTGTAAGGGTTGGTAAGACTGGTGTAGGTGTCGGAAAGCCGACACACATAATAACACGAGTTATCCCATACTAAAAAGAAAATGGGTGATTCCGTGACGTCATCGTCGTCAAGTATTTATTATTACTCTAATTTATTTTTAAACAACAGTCTAGTGTTTAAATATAATAAAAAAAGTGTTCTCCGAGACTGAATATAATTACTAACACCAAAACATAGCTAGACTCCCTTGTTATTGTAAAATTAAATCTATAAGTAGAATCAAAATATTGGACAAGGGAAGGAGGGAGCGTCACAGAGATAGAGAGAATCATAACAAAATGACGACTCCTGGTTCAACCTTGACGCCGAGCGGACGTCTGGACACTTCCTCCGCCTAGGTGCCGCCTTATCACGACTTGTTTTCGCATTTTGGCTTTGCTACGGCCGTTTGCCATCCCTTTTCAGCGGTCCGATTGTACGACGGCAGGCGCACATATCGCCTTGGGTCACAGGATTGTTGATAATTTTTTTTTTTTGACGTGTCCTGGCTAGTTCTCCCGGCGGGGTGACGGTGTCCGGGGGCCGGCTTGGCTGAGAGGTGCCGGGGGTTGGCGGGTCTTGGTGGGTTCCTAGTGTGCCCTCAGTCGTGGTGGGCGGCCGGCTTCTGCTCTGCTGGAGGACACTGGATGACTTTTTGCGTTTTAGTTGGGGGCAGAGTTTTGCTTTTGCTACCTGGTGTTCTCTGTGTGGAGCGGGGCCGGTGCTTGTCACCCTGAGACACCCTGGGGCTCCCCAATCATCTGCCTGACTGTGCGTTTATTTGCCGTATGGCATATTAGTTTTTAGTGATTGGCGTCACTCGTTTTGCGATTTGGCTTGGCGTTCCACCTTTCCTTCCTTCGTGATTCACCCTAAAAGGGTACACCGAGGTGCATCCGATCCCACGATCGTCGTCGCCCCTAAATCAACAACAGAAACAACATAACAAAATGACATGAGAGTGTTCCAGAGAATTGCGTTACTAGTCTCGCACGATAGATATACTCTATCACAAGAGGTCTACAACAACAATACCTCTACAATCACAGGAACGCCAGTATCCGTCTTACCAAGTATTTATTGTTTAATTTCGCCAATTTATTCATAAGTAAGGGTTGGTAAGACTGCTGTAGGGGTTGGTAAGACTGGTGTAGAGGGTTAGTAAGACTGGTGTAGAAGGTTGATATGACTGGTGGAGGGATTGGTAAGACTGGTGTAGTGTTGTTAAGACTGATGTAGAGGGTTCGTAAGACTGGGGTAGAGGGTTGCTAAGACTGGTGTAGAGGGTTGGTAGGTCTGGTGTAGAGGGTTGGTAAGATTGGTGTAGATGGTGGGTAAGACTTGTGCTGGGGTTCGTAAGAATGGTGGAGGGGTTGGTAAGACTGGTGTAGAGGGTTTGTAAGACTAGTGTAGGAGGTTGGTAGGTGTGGTGTAGAGGGTTGGTAAGACTGGTGTAGAGGGTTGGTAAAACTGGTTTTGAGGGTTGGTAAGACTAGTGAAGGGGTTGGTACGACTGCTGTTGGGTTGGTAAGATTGGTGTAGAAGGTTGGTATGAATGGAGTTGGTAAGACGGGTGTAGAGGGTTGGTAAGACTGGAGTAGATTGTGTGGTAAACTGGTGTAGAGGGGGTGGGTAAGACTGGTGCAGAGGGATTGTAAGAGGGGTGTAGGGGGTTGGTAAGACTGGTATAGAGGAATCGTAAGACTGGTGTAGAAGGTTGATATTACTTGTGGAGGCGTTGGTAAGACTGGTGTAGTGGAATGGGTATGACTGGTGTGAGGAGGGTTGGTGAGACTGGAGTTGAGGGTTAGAAAGACTGGTGTAGAGGGTTTGTAAAGACTGGTGTAGGGGTTTGTAAGTGTGGTGTAGAGGGTTGGTAAGACTGGAGTAGGGTTGGTAAGACTGGTGGAGGGTTTGGTAAGACTTGTGAATGGGATGGTAAGACTGTTGGAAGGGTTGGTTGGACTGGTGTAGAGAGTTGGTAAGACTTGTGTAGGGGTTGGTAAGATGGTGGAGGGTTTGGTAAGACTGGACCTTTGCAGGGGTTGGTATGACTGGTGTAGAGGNGCGTGTATTCGTTACAAACTTGAGGCGGCTGTCCTCAACTTGAAGCACCGGGACCGTTTGTCTTTTCCTGAGGCTCGACGCCAAGTTCATCGTCTCCCCTCTTTCGCTGGTGTCTCCTATGCTCGAGTGGTGCGCTCTTCCTCTCCTCGTCCTTCCCGCCTTCCTCAGTCTCACAACCGTTTCCGAGCTTAGACCCAGACACGCCCACCACCGCCTCCCCTGTTTCCCTCAGTTCTGTCCCGAAGGGTCCCCCTCCTGGTTCTCTGTCTAGGGCTCCCCTTCATTCTACCCAGTCTGTCGCATCTCCTGTGTCTTCTATTTCCTCTCCTACTAGTCCTTCTCCTCCGTCTCTTGGCTCTCCACGCCGCCTGACTGTGCGGGCCGACGTCCATCGCTCTCCTGATGGTTGTGTTGTTCGCTCTCGCTCTTCTTCTCCTATCGAGACTCTGGAGTCTGTTGCCCAGTACGTTGCTGCTGGGACGCCTGTTTCTTTGAGTCAGAAACGGAAACCTGGTCCTCTCCTTCCTCCTCCCCTGTCGGTAAGAAAGCTTCGCTTTCTTCTTCGCCCCCTATCTCTGCTTCTATCGTTCCTTCCCCTCCCGCTTCGGTGGTGGTGCCCCCTGTTCCTACTGTGGGGGTTTCTTTAGCCCCCAGTTCCATCTCGGTTACTGCCCTTGCTGAGGTGCGCTCCCCTCTTTCTGCTCCCCCTCCTCCCCTTCCTTCTCCTCCAGGCCCTGCTCGTCCACCTCTGGTCCGTCCTTCCGCTTCTTGCCCTCCTTCTTTACTCAGTTTACCCATGCCCCCTAACCCTGACTTTGCTGACCCTGATCCTGACTCTGTGCTTTTTTAGCGTGCTGTGTTCCTTCTTCACCTTTGTTTCTTTGCTCTCTGTTACTCTCCTCTCTCTCTTTCGTGATGTCTTTTCTTCAGTGGAACATCCGTGGATTTTACGCCAATTTCCTTGACCTTCAACTTCTCATCTCACAGTTTTCGCCCCTTTGTGTCTGTCTCCAGGAGCCGATGCTTGGTTCTCGTTCTGGTCGCTTCCGTGGCTATTCTTTTCTCTCCCCTCCCCCAGCTGTCGCTGGGGTCCATAATTCTTCTGCTCTCTTGATTCGTTCCGATGTTCCCTTTGTCCCCTTACTTTTTTCCTCGCCTCTCCACTGTTCTGCCGCCCGTGTCTTTGTGCGTAGATGGTACACGGTTTGTTCCATTTATCTTCCCCCCACTGTCCCACTTTCTCTTCCCGATCTTAAACACCTCCTAGACTCCTTGCCGGAGCCTGTGCTCCTGCTGGGTGATTTCAATTGTCGTCATGCCCTTTGGGGTGATGTGCTGACAAACACCCGGGGTCGCCTACTTGAACCTTTCATCCTCTCTTCTTCCCTATCCCTTCTTAATTCTGGTGAGCCCACTCATTTGGACTCTCGGACTCGCTCCCTTTCTTGTCTCGATCTTTCTCTGTGCTCGTCATCCCTTTCCTTAGATTTCGGGTGGCGAGTCCTTGATGACCTCCATGGCAGTGACCATTTTCCTATCCTTGTCACTTTTTTCTCCTTTCGCCCTCCTCTCTCCTTCCCTCGGTGGCGGTTTGCCGAGGCTGACTGGCGCCTTTTTACTCTCCGTGCTACTATTTCCGAGCTCTCCGTTTTACCTCTCCCTCGCGCCCTCCTTCTTTTTCATGACACTATCTTTGACGCTGCCCTGCACTCTATTCCTCGCTCTTCCTCTCGGGGAACGCGAAAGTGCGTTCCCTGGTGGAATTTGGACTGTGCTCGGGCTGTCCGCTGTAAGCGTGCAGCCTGGAAGAGACATCGCCGCCGGCAGACGGTTGAGTCTTTTCTTTTGTTTCGGAAGGCGAGTGCGGTGGCCCGTAGGACCATCCGTGCGGCTAAACGTGCTTGCTGGGCGACTTATGTCTCTACCGTTACTTCCGAAACTCCTCTTCCGCTGGTCTGGAAGCGTATCCGCAAGATTGCGGGCAAGTTCATTCCCGATGTCTCCCCAGTCCTTCGCCTCCATGGTGCTCTTGTGGCGGACCCGTTGCAGGTTGCGACCGAACTGGGTTCCCATTTCTCCTCTGTTAGTTCTGGTTCTCATCTCCCCCAATCCTTCCTTCTTCGTAAGCCTCTCCTTGAGTCTCGTCCTTTAAATTTCTGTACTTTTCTCCACCTTCCCTATAATGATCCCTTCTCTCTCTCTGAACTTCAATCTGCCCTAGCCCTTTGTGGTTCTACGGCAGCGGGCTCTGATGGCATTCATTATGAAATGCTCCGCCATCTCCCTCCGTGCACGTCTCAGTATTTACTGAGTCTGTACAATCGGGTCTGGGAGTCGTCGTCAGTCCCTGAAGACTGGCTCGATGCTGTTGTCCTCCCTGTTCGGAAACCAGGGTCTCTCGGGTCATCCCCCAAGGACTTCCGCCCTATTGCCCTCACGAGTTGTGTCTGCAAGCTCTTTGAACGTATGGTTAACGTTCGTTTGATGTGGTTCTTAGAACACTATAACCACCTCTCTCCTTCTCAATTTGGTTTTCGCAAGTGCCGCAGCACAACGGATGTCCTGGTAAACTTGGAGGTCTATATTCGTACTGCTTTTGCTGCGAAGACTTCCGTTGTTGCCGTCCTTTTTGACCTAGAAAAGGCTTACGACACTACCTGGCGGTATCACATTCTGTCTCAACTTCATTCTTTTGGCCTTCGTGGGAACCTCCCTCTCTTCCTCCAGAGCTTCCTCTCTCGTCGTTCCTTTCGTGTGCGGCTTGGTACTGCTCTCTCTGCCCCTTTTCGGCAGTATGAGGGTGTACCCCAGGGTAGTGTTCTGAGCACTACTCTTTTTCTAGTTGCCCTCAACGGTCTTCTTTCTTCTCTTCCTTCTGGTGTCTTCTCTGCTCTGTATGTTGATGATCTTACCCTTTGCTGTCAGGGTGATGATTCACCTCTCCTTCAACGGCGGCTTCAACTTGCGATTGATGCCGTGTCGTCGTGGGCCACCGATCATGGCTTCAAGTTCTCTGCATCTAAGACTTGTGCTATGACCTTTACTCGGAAGCATGTTGTTCTTCGTCCCTCTTTGTCGCTTTATGGTCATCCCATTGTGTACAGGGATTCCGCAAAGCTCTTGGGGTTAGTCTTTGACACTCGTTTGTCTTGGTCAGCCCATATCTCTTGCCTCCGAGTTGAGTGCTCTAAGGCCCTTAACCTCCTTAAGGTTTTGTCCCATACTTCTTGGGGAGCAGATAGACGCACGCTCCTATATTTGCACTCCTCTCTCGTCCTGTCTAAACTCGATTATGGTTGCCCTGCTTACTCTTCTGCTTCTCCTTCTACTCTTCGCCGTCTTGATGCTTTGCACCATACTGGGTTGCGTCTCAGCTCTGGTGCCTTTCGTTCGACTCCCGCCCTCAGTTTGTATGTTGACACTGGCTTTCTCTCTCTCCAGGACCGCCGTGACCGCTACTGTCTTCGCTATCTTGCGCGGTCCTTACAGCATCCTTCCTCTCGCCTCTGTCGTGCTTTGACTTTTTCTCCTCCTGTAGCTCCTGTTCCTCTTCATTGTCTCCCACTTTCTGTCCGGTTATCTCGCTTGCAGGATTCTCTTTCTGTTCGTCTTTCTAATGTTTCTCCTCGTATTGTTCCTTCCCTGCCTCCGTGGAGAGTCCCCCTTCCCAAGTTTTGTACGTCCTTGACTTGTATTACTAAAGCCTTTACCCCTCCTTCAGTTCTGAAAAGCCTCTTCCTTGAGCACTTTTCTTCGCACTCCCGCTCTATTTCCATCTTTACCGATGGGTCTAAGTCTGCGGACGGTGTGGGCTACTCTGTTGTTTTTCCTGACCGTACTTATATGTGTCGCCTCCCTTCGGAGGCTAGCGTCTTTACGGCGGAACTTTATGCTATTCTCTATGCTCTCCGTCTCTTGCTTTCTCATTCTCATTCCTCCTTTGTGGTTGTCGTTGACTCTCGTAGTGCCCTAATGGCTCTTGGGTCCTTTAATCCTGTCCACCCAGTGGTCATCGAGATTCAGCAATGGCTGTTTCTTATTTCTAGCAAGTTTAAATCGGTAGAGTTTTGCTGGGTTCCCAGCCATATTGGGGTTTCTTTGAATGAGCGTGCAGATGCTGCCGCTAAGGATGCCATCCGTTCTTGTCCCATCTCCCGTAAGGGTCTTCCTTATTCTGACTTTTATCCGGTTATTCATTCCTCTATCCTTGCCCGGTGGCAGAGTTGTTGGTCCTCTGTGGTTAGTAACAAACTGCGTACTCTCAAACGTAGTGTGTCCCCGTGGCCTTCCTCCTACCACCGTAATCGGCGGTGGGAAACTGCTTTAGCACGGCTGCGGGTTGGCCATACTCGCTTAACCCACGGTCACTTAATGGAGCGCCGCCCTGCTCCTTGTTGTCCGAATTGCGTTGTCCCTCTTACGGTTATGCATATCCTTGTTGAATGTCCTGCCTTCCAGGACGAGCGTGTGTCTTGCTTTCCGACCGTCCCTCGCGGTCACTTGTTCCTCGATAGAATTCTAGGTGAATCGGATACTTTTGATATCGTTCGCCTTATGCGTTTTTGTTCTCGTATTGGCTTTCTTAGTAATATTTAGCGCCCTCTGATTATTTCGCACTTTGATGGTGCTACATAGCCTTCCCGGTTTGGTGCCTTCTTTTGATAATTACATTACATTACATTTCCGATAGTCGACACAAAACCGGTAGCTACCATCTGGTTTGCGCACCAGCACCACCGGAGACAACCATGGTGAAGTACTTGGTTCTATAACTCCCTGTCTTAACATCTTCTGACACTCCTCTCTGATAGTTCTCTTAGCCTGTTCCGGGAGCCTCCACTGTCTCGTATACACGGGCTCGTGATCACCTGTTGGAATGGTGTGCTCAATTCTGTCTAACAACCCAATTTGATCGTCGTCCGTTGCAAATAATTTGGGGAACATCCGTAAAACTTCCCGCACCCGTTTCCTCTCAAACTGTGGAATGTGCTGTAAATCTAGAGCTGATATTAATTTATTCACATTGTTGGTATTGCAAGGTGGCGTGATCACCGTTGTGGCGTGCTTAGAAGTCTTACTTGCGTCTCTAACATTAAGAGCGCCACATTGCTCAGTGTCTGTAATTGTTTCCGATGGATCTGATCGAAAGATCGATGTCTCCTCTAAGATAATACCATGAGAGACCCGATCACCCACTCTGAAGCGGTAAGTCTTGTGTGAGAGATTGACTACAGGTATGAGGGCACCTTTGTCCAGGACAACAATTAAGTGGTGGGGGATTAATAGTTTATCAAACCTGCCGGCCACCAGAAGGGTAGAGCCAGGCTGGATATGACGACCCACGGCCACCCTAAGGAACCTAAATGATCGTGGAGGGCAAGTCTGCTTGTCAAAAGCATGTAAAATACACGACTTCCTATTATTGTCTGGAGGAGACTGAAACAAAAATTTTGCATAATTGGCATGATGTTTCTGCTTCCGCTGGATGGACGCTACAACAGGTGGATGGTCAGTCAATGTCACCGGATATGATACAGTGCCTAACTTCAACCGGCAGTGTCTCGCACCTTTTCAGCTGACAGTGAATATGAAAATCTGTGGAAAAAATCCATGCCGAGCAAGACATCTCCCGGAAACGCAAGATTCTGAACCACTGTACAAGTGTGAGGGTACGACCCATCATGACCTATTTCAAAATTAATTGTGGCCTGACCCAAGATGTCAATTTGTCCTCCATTAACTGCTGTGAGGTGTTTACTACAACGTTTAAGCCGTGCTTGTTTGAATTTGCTGAAGGCTGAACTCTTAATGAGTGTTGCTTGGCTACCCGTGTCCATGAAAGCAATCAAACTCTCACCCTCAACCTCGACTTCAAAAGTAGGGCGACTATCATGAAAGTTAACCTTATTTCAGGCTTCAAACACCTCACTAGGGCAGGAGCGCTGTGTATGTCCTCTACCCCCACAATTATAACATGTTATGTTGTTAATATGTACCCGCCGAGGGGGCGGTCCCGTCCCCCGTTTTGTAATGGTCTGTGGTTGGGGGGTTTTCACTGGCCCCTTGTTGACCTGACCTGTTGCAGGTTTGGCAATAGCATTAACATAAGGGGTTGGCTGGGTGCTGACCCGAGACGTGGTCTGTTCCACGTCACAGAACCAGGATGCGTGTTCTAACAGCCTATCAAAGCTCATATGGAGACCCTCTGTTGCAATAAACGGGCCTAGGGTGGGAGGCAAAGATCTGCAAAAGAGGTGTTTCGCCAAACTCTCAACCGCCGCTGTGTCATACCCCAGTTCCTGCCTGAGGTCACTGACCCTACTCAACACAACAGTACCGAACGCTTTGACTGTAACATTCGGCTCCCGACGAAGATTTGACAAATATCTGTAAGCCTCTTCCTCCGTGATCCGCTCCTTGTAACGTTGTTTTATCGCATGCACAAATTCCGGCCATGTGCCCAAACGTCTAAACGTCTCGAGTTTCATGAGGGGCCCGCTCGGGTCTATGCAAAATCCGGCGGCCAGATGGATCTTCACAGGATCGCTGGGCGCCGACGCTAAGGCAGAATCCACCTGCCAGAGCCAGTCCTCTACTGCTCTGTTGCGCTCGACTTTATTACGCGATAGGTCATTGCAAATCAACTTAGGCAAGACCGGCTTGGGTAACAATCCCGACAAAGCTGGCAAATGAGGAGACCCACCAGGTAGGAGCGCCGAGGAGGGGGGATACTGGGCGGGGACAAAGGGGAGGTGGGGGGCAGTAGGGTAGGAAGCACGGGGAGCAGAATGAATGACAGGAGGAGCGTTAGGTGTGAAGTGGGAGGGGTAAGGGAGGGAGCTGTGCAAGTGGGGGAGGGCCTGGGATGTGGGCGGAATGCTAGGTAGGGGAAAAGGGGCAAAGGAGGTGGTAGGTTGAGCCGTATGGGTGGGGGTGTTTGGAGGGGCAAGGGAGGTGGAGGGGTGAGGAGCAAGAAAGGTGGGGGTTTGATAGACATGGGGGGTATTGGGTGGTTGAGGGGCAAGGAGCGATGGTAAGTGCCACAGCTGTTGTTGTTGGAGGAGCGGTGTGGCTTGTTGTGATGACAAGTTTTGTTGTGGGAGTGCTATGAACTGCGACTGATGAGGTGGCTGTTGTGTTGTTGTCGGTGTTTGAAACTGCTGTTGTTGTTGTTGTGGTTGTACCTGTGTTGTACCAAGCAACTGTTGTGTTGTTGTTGTGCTGTGGTTGTATCTGTGTTGTACCAAGCAACTGTGTTGTTGTGGCTGTGGTTGTACTGTGTTGTACCGAGTAACTGTGTTGTTGTTGTGGTTGTGGTTGTTGTTGTGGTTGTACTGGTGTTGTACCGAGTAACTGTGGTTGTTGTTGTTGTTGTGGTGTTGTGTTGGTGGTTGTATCTGTGTTGTTTGTTGTTGTTGCTGTGGTTGTATCTGTGTTGTACCAAGTAACTGTTGTTGTTGTTGTTGTTGTTGTTGCTGTGGTGGTACTGGTGTTGTACCAAGTAACTGTGGCTGTTGTGGCTGGGGTTGTGTTGTTGGTGTCTGCAAGTGATGTTGTGGCTGTAGTTGTGGCAGAGAGGTGGACGAACGACCGGGGGAAACTTGGAGCGTCGCAGCCTCTCCCCCCAGTGAATCATCGCCCCCCGCCGTGGGGTCCGACGCTTCTGTCGTAGCCTGAGTGCCTAGATCATGGACAATTTCAGGTGTCGGTGAATGTTCTGGGTCTGCCATTGCCACAGCACCCGGAAGCACTGAGAATTCGTTATCCTCTAGGTGCAAAACCGGGGTCTCCAAACGTTGAGACATAGCTCTGGTTAACATACAACTGATTGGCGTGCCTACTGTAACCCAGAGACGCCTTAAGGAACTTAACTCTAAAACCCGTAAAACCGTAACCAAACAAGATAACGCGGTGAAAATTTAACACAAAAGTATATGTAAGGAATGGATATGAACATGTAAATCAGGGGTATCTCTCACCGCTGTAAACACAATCGACACCGCGCCGAACGTCTGGGTAAAGATGCATTGACATCTGGCTTACCCTCCCTGAGTGGAACAGAGTTATGACCGCGCCGCCCGAGATGAAACAGGTGTTGATAACTTGGTATAAGCAATCACGCAGATCGCCGCACAAGATACACATGTACACACATCTGCATACAAGAGGCGGTTAGGTGCACATACAAACTTATTGACATAGAAATTCCTTATACTTATTAAAAGAATGTGTAAAATAATGAAATAAAAAGTTATAATATACGTAACTACTAAGTTTCTTAACTAACTGTAAGACTACTCTCGTGATAATTAAGATTACGATTGTTCCTCGATAATCCACGACTACCAACTACGTCTGACCTGCCCTTGTAGTCAAACATCCAACATCAATAGCCGCCCTATCGAAGCTACAATTCACGACTAGAATTTGAGAAAAGCTCCGTTGCTAAAGCTTAACCCCTCTATGATAAAGACTCAGTAATGCTCTAGGTGACTTGATTCACCGTCCACTACCTTCACGTCTAAATCCAAATACCTCAGAAATTTATCAGTAAGCGTCCTTCACTGATAATTTCCCAGACAACCTGCCAAACAGATTGCTGTACAACATATAACTGGGTTGTACACCCCTGGAACTATGCAGAGAAACGAGAATTAATTTCTGTCCATAGCTCCAGAGCGGAAACGCATACCCTAAACTCTCTTTGTTTTCCGTATGACGCGCCTTAACTAATACACTTAAAAATACGTGTGGCTCCGAGCAACGAAAACGCGAGCCCGCTTAAATCAATAAACAATGACGTGACCAACCGAGGGGCCAGGCGCGTAAGACTCCAATAAACTGTAAACACACTCACAATTTATTGGACCACCGCTAGCACCATTGTAAAACCACTGAATTGTAACACCACTATATACATAAATTAAAAATATAAACATATTAATATAACCCTGCCATATAGCACCGGAAGCAAAAGGTACCCTTCCACCAAGGAGATGCTACACAGGATTAAATGACGCTGCCACCATCTGCCTTAACCATTTACTATATCAAGCAACGAGGCAAGAAACATTGCTTGACTTGGAGAGAGTACTCTTTCTTTAACTGTCAATATTTATGGGACGGTTATTAGAAGCTACGGGGATTCAACAATTGATACAGATGGGAAGTTTAACATGAGTTTATTAAGAACAAATTATGTAATTCACTACTTTAACACTGGCAATTGTTACGGGATCCAGACATGGAAATGTATCAAAGATCACTTATATTACCTTAAGACCACTCTCTGCCTCTCAGTCAGCCGGATTCACTCTGTCTCCTGGGGCTTGCCAGATGACCTGCCGCCTCACTGAACTGCAGCCTCACACACTCTCCGACCCTCCAGCACTGTCTCTCCCTCTCTAACTATAACACAGGGGTATATATACAAATGAATGAGAAGGGGGGGCGTTCTACACTTGTTGTGGGAACGTCTGGTGTGGACCTGTTCCCAGCTGACTCAACCAACTTCGGGTCAGCACATCAGGGCGTCAGCTGCCCATGACGTACCAAAAAGCAATTAGAAGTATCATTAATATTTGCTAAGACTATCAGGATTTTTCATAAACAGGGAACAAGCTGACTAGGGTGGAGCCAGATGATATTTCGATTAACTCTTGCTGAACCTGAGGCACAGACTGGTCTTACCAGGACGTTCTCATAGTGAGTCATGGCTGTACTCTCCCGGCGTTACATTGGTAAGACTGATGAAGGGGTTGATAAGACTGGTGGAAGTGTTGGTAAGACTGATGAATGGGTTGGTAAGACTGGTGGAGGGGTTGTTTAAACTGGTGAAGAGGTGGGTAAGACTGGTGTTGGGGTTGATATGACTGGTGCAGGGTTGGTAAGACTTATAGAGGGGTTGTTAAGAGTGGTGTAGAGGGTTGGTAAGACTCGTATAGAGGTTGGTAAGACTGGGAAAGTGGTTTGTTACACTGGTGGATGGGTTGGTAAGACTTTTGAAAGGGTTATAAGACTGGCGGAAGGGTTGGTTAGGCTGGTGAAGAGGGTTGGTAAGACATGTGGAGGTGTTGGTAAAAACTGGTGAAGTGGTTGGTATGACTGGTGTAGAGGAAGGTA
>WNGS01161752.1:22140-39703 GCA_020271785.1 Procambarus virginalis | reverse complement strand
TGGGGTTGATATCACGCCAGACCTGTCCCCTGAAGCCGTATCATGAGCTAACCTCAGGGGCATATGCCAGGTTAGCTAACATAAGAATGTTTGGAAACGTGTGTAAGGAATCTTTCAGAATTTTGTATACCACATGTCAGACCAATCCTGGAGTATGCGGCTCCAGAATGGAGTCGAAATCTAGTTAATCTAGTCTGCTGGAGTGATAGTTTTGTTCACTTTGCGTTTAAGATCTTCCACCGGATTCCTCGCGATTCTTTGAAATTTGTGTCATCACTAAGAATGTCACTAATCTTTTTCATGTATTCTTGGATAGGAATGAACACATATGCTGCTATCTTGTCAGCTTTTCTTATTGTTTCATCTTCCAGATTTTTTTTTAGTTGTTTTGTTGCTTCTTTAAGATGTGGGGTTAAGATTGTTGATGAGTATGTTCCTCGTTTTTCCCCGGCTTCTGTTAGTAGTTCAGCCTGAAGTGTGTCTGTAGTAATGACTTTTTTGTTGTCTTCTAACTTACGGATGTCGTCCAGAAGCATTTCGATTTCAAGGCGTTTGTTATGCTTCTGTATGTATGGAGACATACGTCTACAAATAGACGGAGTAGCAATGGGCCCCCCTTAGGAGTGTTATTCGCTAGTTTTTACATGGGAACCATCGAAGACAGAGTCTTCAGTAGTAGACAAAAACAAACTGTATACTGCCGCTATGTAGATGACATATTCGTCGTAGTAAAAGACTCAGACGAACTAAATGATCTAAAAAGCCATCTAGAGAGAGAGTCAGTACTCCAGTTAACACATGAAAATAGTGAAAATAACAGTCTGTCATTCTTGGATGTACTAATAACAAAAACAGGAACCTCTTTAAGCACCAACGTATATACCAAGCCCACCAACATAGGATTATGCTTGAACGGTAGAAGTGAGTGCCCCCAAAGATACAAAGCCAGTGTTCTCAATGCCTATATTCGTCGGGCGCTTACCCACTGTTCCGAATGGAGCAACGTGAGTAGAGAGATTGAAAGAATAACTCAGGTATTGGTGAACAATGGATATAGCAACACGGAAATAAACGCTGTTATAAGAAAACAATTGGAGCGATGGTACAATCCTGAACATAGAACAGAAATCACAACACCTACAATAAAATTATATTACAAATCAACTATGCACAGTAAACATATAAAAGAAGAAAGAATAATGGAAGAAATAATCCGTAAAGGAGTAATAAGCATTACTCCTAACCAAAATATAGACCTGATCATATTCTATAAAACCAAGAAGACTGCCGACCTTCTTATCAAAAACAGCCCGAAGCCGACGGAGAACCCTCTACAACAGTCAAGTGTTGTATACATGTACACTTGCCCCCACGAAGGATGTAACCTTCAATCTAAGTACATAGGTATGACGTCGACCAAGCTGACGAGGCGTTTGACATGCCATCTTCAATCCGGTTCCCCCAGAAATCACATGAGACAAGCCCATGACATCACCCTAATAAGATAAATGTTGAATAAAAACACTTGCATAATAGACAAAACCCAAGATGTAAGAATATTACAGGTTCTGAAGCAATCCACATAAAAATAGATCCATAAATACTCAATTATGGAATTATTCACTCTACCCACCATGAGAGTAAGAACAAGACCAGAACGTCAAGATGCCAACATAGAAAACACTGCTCGACAAACAACGCTCACTACACCTGATTAATCTTTGTATGTGCTTTGTACCCTATTTATCCTTATTTTACTCTTTTCTCCTTCATGCCTTACTCTTTAACCCTTATGTTTACCCAATTAATACCCAATGTTTAAATCTAACCCCATTGTTCGATCCATTTGTATTCACATGACCCACTATTAGTATAAATATAATGTCCAGTATTATAATATCACTTGAGAATGAACCATATAGACTCGAAACGTTGTGCACTTTTATAATAAGTGTAATACATTCTGTACTTATTCAATAGTATATAGTATTAACCACAATACTAATAGAGTAGTGTGGTTTCTGTTCTAGGTGAACAGAACAGAAAACCACAATACCTCCAATAAAATTATATTACAATCAGCCATGCACAGTGAACATAAAAAAGAGGAAGAATAATGAAAGAAATAATCCATAAAGGAGTAAAAAGCATTACTCCTAACCAAAAATAAACCTGACAATATTCTATAAAACCAAGAAGACTTCCGAACTCCTTATCAAAAACAGCCCGAAGCCGACAGAGAACCCTCTACAGCAGTCAAGCGTTGTATACATGTACACTTGCCCCCACGAAGGATGTAACCTTCAATCTAAGTACATAGGTATGACGTCGACCAAGCTGACGAGGCGTTTGACATGCCATCTTCAATCCGGTGCCCCTAGGAACACATGTGACAAGCCCATGATGTCGCCCTAACAAGAGAAATATATATATATATATATATATATATATATATATATATATATATATATATATATATATATATTATTATATATATTATATATATATATATATATATATCTATATATATATATATCACTAAGAACTCTTTGACCCGGCCAGGATTCGAACCCATGCCGTCCAGGATCACCCCTAAACGTACACAGTACCGTGACCACCGCACCAATGATCGTTGGTGCGGTGGTCACGGTACTGTGTACACACACAGATATATATATATATATATATATATTATATATATATATATATATATATATATATATATATATATATATATATATATATATATATATATATATATATATATATATATAAAGCGTGGTGCAGTGGGTTAAGGCGTTACCTGTTATGCCAGTTGCTGGAAGGCTTCTGTGCTGGCTAGGGTTCGAGTCTCCTGGTGGGAAAGTGTTCTAAAGTTGAATAACTTCTCTTGCGTGTTTAGGCAAATTGGGCATTAAGCATAGACACAGTGTCTTCCCATATTCAACAGGGACTTGATGAAAAACGTAAATTTGACCCCTCACTTGCTCTAGTGCTCTTGGGAGGTGGTAGTCTTTGGGGTGTTGAAATACCCCGAAATTACCATCTCTTTTAAGGGTCTGAACGTCGTGCAGTGGGTTAAGGCGTTACCTGTCATGCCAGTTGCTGGAAGGCTTCTGTGCTGGCTAGGGTTCGAGTCTTCTGGTGGGAAAGTGTTCTAAAGTTGAATAACTTCCCTTGCGTGTTTAGGCAAGTTGGGCATTAAGCATAGACACAGTGTCTTCCCATATTCAACAGGGACTTGATGAAAAAACGTAAATTTGACCCCTCACTGCTCTAGTGCTCTTGGGAGGTGGTAGTCTTTGGCGTGTGAAATACCCGAAATTACCATCTCTTTTAAGGGTCTGAGCGTGGTGCAGTGGGTTAAGGCGTTACCTGTTATGCCAGTTGCTGGAAGGCTTCTGTGCTGGCTAGGGTTCGAGTCTCCTGGTGGGAAAGTGTTCTAAAGTTGAATAACTTCTCTTGAGTGTTTAGGCAAGTTGGGCATTAAGCATAGACACAGTGTCTTCCCATATTCAACAGGGACTTGATGAAAAAACGTAAATTTGACCCCTCACTTGCTCTAGTGCTCTTGGGAGGTGGTAGTCTTTGGGGTGTTGAAATACCCCGAAATTACCATCTCTTTTAAGGGTCTGAGCGTGGTGCAGTGGGTTAAAGCATTACCTGTTATGCCAGTTGCTGGAAGGCTTCTGTGCTGGCTAGGGTTCGAGTCTCCTGGTGGGAAAGTGTTCTAAAGTTGATATATATATATATATTATATATATATATATATATATATTATATATATATTATATATATAATAATATATGTCGTACCTAGTAGCCAGAACGCACTTCTCAGCCTACTATGCAAGGCCCAATTTGCCTACTAAGCCAAGTTTTCATGAATTATTGTGTTTCGACTACCTAACCTAACCTAACCTACCTTTTTCGGCAATCTAACCTAACCTAATCTATAAAAGATAGGTTAGGTTAGGTTAGTAGGGTTGGTTAGGTTCGGTCATAAACTACGTTAATTTTAACTCAATAAAAAAAAATTGACCTCATACATAATGAAATGGGTAGCTTTATCATTTCATAAGAAAAAAATTTGAGAAAATATATTAATTCATGAAAACTTGGCTTATTAGGCAAATCGGGCCTTGCATAGTAGGCTGAGAAGTGCGTTCTGGCTACTAGGTACGACCTATATATATATATATAATATATATATATATATATATAATATATATAAATATATATATATATATATATAGATATATATAGTTATTAAATATGACCGAAAAGTAAGATTAATAATTCTAACACGAATTTTCTCAATTTTCCTTATGTTTGTTTTACTGATGACGGTAAATGAAAAATCAATTCTCCAAAATTCATTCTTTATTTCTTAGTCTGAACGCGACACTTGAACGCGTTTCGTAATAACTAATTACATTTTCAAAGACTTTTAGTTTTCACACACAACTATAACCTGAAAGCACTAAACAGTTCTTTACTATGCTATGATTAAACAGCTTTCATCTTTCATTTTATACCCGCGTTTTGGGTGAGGTGATATGTTAACATATCACCTCACCCAAAACGCGGGTATAAAATGAAAGATGAAAGCTGTTTAAATCATAGCATAGTAAAGAACTGTTTAGTGCTTTCAGGTTATAGTTGTGTGTGAAAACTAAAAGTCTTTGAAAATGTAATTAGTTATTACGAAACGCGTTCAAGTGTCGCGTCAGACTAAGAAATAAAGAATGAATTTTGGAGAATTGATTTTTCATTTACCGTCATCAGTAAAAACAAATAAGGAAAATTGAGAAAATTCGTGTTAGAATTTTAATCTTACTTTTTCGGTCATATTAATAACATATGTCTACAGGAAAGACTGCTACCAAAATATACTAATATATATATATATATATATATATATATATATATATGCTATATATATATATATATATATATATATATATATATATATATATCAAACATAAAACTTCCCCATGTGAGAGAATCGAACCATTGACCTGCAGATGCCAGACCCCAGCGTTAACCACTAGACCACTGGCATCTGCAAGTCCATGGTTCGATTCTCTCATATGCGAAGTGTTTTGTTTGATAAAAATTCCTTGCGAGTTTATGCAAGTGTATGGATTACTCAAGACCGAGTTTTCCACAGTATATATGATTGATAGAATATGAGTGTTTGATCAGGATATATATATAGATTACATACTACCTTTACCCGGCGACGCGTTACTGTGTCTGTGAGCAACAGCAATCTTCCTCTGTCCCCTAGTCCTCCCCCACCATTCTCCCTGCCTCGTTCCCTCGTCATCCCCACCATTCTCCACTCCACCGTCCCCTCGTCCTCCCCACTATCTCCCACTCACCCATCCCCCGTCCTCCCTACCATTCCCCCCCTCCCCTTTCCCCTCTTCCTCTCCACCATTCCCTACTCCCTTGTCCCCTTATCCTCCCCATCGTTCTCCATTTCCTTGCCCACTCGTCCCCACCATCTCCAACTCCCTCGTCCCTCGTCCTCCCCGCCAATACCCCCTCGCCAGTCCCCACGTCATCCCCACCATCCCCCACTCCCGTCCCCTAGTTCTCACCACTATCCCTCACTCCCTCGTCGAATGCATTCCCAAATGATCTGATGTTCCCATCAGAAATTGGGAACATCAAATGATCTGATGTTCCAATGACTGAAAAAAATAAGAAGAACAGTTAAAAAACGAAATGAAAACAATGAAAAATAAAAAAATAAACTATACTCTCGACATGAACGGTATGGTAAACAACACTGCTCAATTAAAAGGCACTGTCACACAAAATGTTTCAATAAAATGAAACAAATCAAAATTTATGAAAATTCAATTTATCAATGCAATCGTAAGCATTGAAATGGAATCGTAACGTATTTAGTATTGCGTGTGTTGCTCTTACGCGCAACAGATGGCACTGTAAAAAAAACTTGGTTTTACCTGTCACAGGTTTGGCATTTATGCTCCATACATTGGAATTGAGCTTTGTTGTATACCATACCATTCATTTTGTGAGTATGCCTAGGTATGGAGCATAAATGCCAAACCTGTGACAGGTAAAACCAAGTTTTTTTTTACAGTGCCATCTGTTGCGCGTAAGAGCAACACACGCAATACTAAATACGTTACGATTCCATTCAGTGCTTATGATTGCATACTCACAAAATGAATGGTATGGTATACAACAAAGCTCAATTCCAATGTAATGTCCCACAAAGTAATTAAATCAAAACGAAAATAAATTGACATCTATGAATATTCAATTAATCAATGCAATTGGAAACACTGAAATGAAATTGAAACATATGTGGTATAGCGTGTGTTGCTCTTACGTGAGACAGATGGTGCTGATTTTCCAAGAAAAGCATGTTTTTACATGTCACATGTGTGGTATCTATAAAGTAAGGTATATAAAAACATGCGCATATTCTAACACAACTTTTTTCAATATTCTTATGTTTCTTTTCACTGTCGATGGTAATTGAAAAATCAATTCTCCAAAATTCATTTTTATTTTTAGTCTGACGCGACACTTGAACGTGTTTCGTAATAACTTATTACATTTTCAAAGACTTTAGTTTACCCACACACAACAATAACCTGCAAACACTAAACAGAGTTTTACCATACTATCATTTAAACAGCTTTTATCTTATACACCCGCATTTGGGTGAGGTGATATGTTACAACAGTTTTGGATGAGGTGAACAAAACTTTCAACACAAGACAGAGCAAACTTTCAACACAAGACAGAACACGGTGCATTGGGTATAAATTGGATAAATTAAAGGGAAGAATGGAAGTAACTGCAAAGGGCCTCTTGGCCCATATTTCTTGATGCTTCTTGGTGCGGAGTCTGGAAGTGGGTAGAATATAGTTGTGCATATATATATATATATATATATATATATATATATATATATATATATATATATATATATATATATATATATATACATGTGTGAACAAGCCTGAATGGTCCCCAGGACTATATGCAACTGAAAACTCATACCCCAGAAGGCACTCGAACCCATACTGCCAGGAGCAACGCAACTGGTATGTACAGGACGCCTTAATCCACTTGACCATCACGACCGGACAAAAGGAGGCGATAGCCGAAGCTATTTGAACCACTCCCCCCCCCCCGCCGGCACCCAGACGGTAATCTTGGGCATAGCATTTTATCAAATCACCTCATTCTTTCGGGCACCTGTGAGGAACACAAATGCGAACAAGCCTGAATGGTTCCCAGGACTATATGCAACTGAAAACTCACACCCCAGAAGGGACTCGAACCTATACTGCCAGGAGCAATGCAACTGATATGTACAGGGACGCCTTAATCCGCTTGACCATCATGACCGGGCAATAAGGAAGTGATAGCCGAAGCTATTTGAACCACTTCCCCGCCGGCACTCGGATAGTAATCTTGGGCATAGCATTTTATCAAATCACCTCATTTTTTTGGGTAACACGTGAGGAACACAAATGAGAACAAGCCTGAATGGTCCCCAGGACTATATGCAGCTGAAAACTCACACCCCAGAAGTGACTCGAACCCATACTGCCAGGAGCAATGCAACTGGTATGTACAGGGATGCCTTAATCCGCTTGACCATCACGACCGGACAATAAGGAAGTGATAGCCGAAGCGATTTGAACCACTTCCCCACCGGCATTCGGATGGTAATCTTGGGCATAAGAATATGACCGAAAGGGTAAGATTAATTCTAACACGAATCTTCTAAATATTTCTTACATTCTTCATCATTGCCGAGGGTAATTGATACATTAACTCACCAAAATTCATTCTTTATTTTTGGTCTGATGCCTGAACGCGTTTCATAGTGCTTTTTACATTTTCAAAGACTTTGTTTACACATAAAATACATTCATACTTATACTCGTTTTGGGTGAGGTGATATGGCACTAACGTTTTGGGTGAGGTGACAAAGATATGAGATAACACGAAACAATGGGTATAACTTGGTTATGACAACATAAGAATGGAAGTAACTGCAGAAGGCCTTTTGGCCCATACTTCCTCTTGCTGCTTCTGTATTGGTTCGGGGTCTTGAAGTGAGTAGAATATAGTTGTGCATTTGGGCTGGGCTGTTGATTGCTGGTGTTGACTTTTTGATATGTAGTGCCTTGATGTCGAGTCTCCTGCTATCGCTGTATTTATCAATGATTTCTGTGTTGCTTATTAAGATTTCTCTGGTGATGGTCTGGTTGTGAGAAGAGATAATATGTTCCTTGATGGAGCCCTGTTGTTTGTGCATCGCTAATCGCCTAGAAAGAGACGATGTTGTCGTGCCTATATACTGAGTTCTTTGGGGCTTACAGTCCCCAAGTGGGCATGTGAAGACATAGACGACGATGGTTTCCTTCAAGGCATTCTGTTTGGTTTCTGCGGAGTTTTTCATGAGTAGGTTGACCGTTTTTTTCTTTTTTGCAGTAAATTGTCAATTGTATTTTCTGATTTTTGTCTGTAGGGATAACGTTCCTTTCAATAATCTCTTTCAGGACCCTTTCCTCCGTTTTATGAGCCGTGGAAAAGAAGTTCCTGTAAAATAGTCTAATAGGGGGTACAAGTGTTGTGTTAGTTGACTCTTCAGATGTTGCATGGTGTTTCACCTTTCTTTTTATGACGTCTTCAACAAAACCGTTAGAGAAGCCGTTGTTGACTAGGACCTGCCTTACCCTACAGAGATCTTCATCGACTTGCTTCCATCCTGAGCTGTGTCTGAGATTCTGGTCGACGTAAGCATTGACAACACTCCTCTTGTACCTGTCTGGGCAGTCACTATTGGCATTGAGGCACATTCTTATGTTTGTTTCCTTAGTGTAGACTGCAGTGTGGAAGCCTACGTTCCTTTCCTTAACTGTTTCATCTAGAAAAGGCAGCTTCCTATCATTCTCCATCACGTACATGAAACTCAACACAGAATTCTGCTCGAATGCCTCCTTCAACTGCTGCAGACGTCTGACATCAGTTACCTGCATAAAAATACCGTCAACAAACATGCCGTATATGGCGGGCTTCAAGTCCATGTCAACAAAGACCCTCTGCTCGATGGTAACGTTAATATAAATAATATCTTTCAGGACACTTTCCTCCGTTTTATGAGCTGTCGAAAAGAAGTTCCTGAAAAATATTCTAATAGGAGGTACAGGTGTTGTGTTGGTTGATTCTTTAGAGGTTGCATGGCGTGTCACCTTTCTTTTAACGGCTTCATTTCGACGGCTCATAAACGGAGGAAAGTGTCCTGAAAAATATTATTAATAGGAACGTTATCCCCACAGACACATATTAGAAGATACAATTAACAGTTTACTACAAAAACAAGTAGACGGCCAACCTACTCATGAAGAACTCTCCAGACCCTTACCTCACCTATCCTATCTATCCTATTCTAACCATTCTAGCCTAACTATCCTAACCAAACTATCCTAACACCTAACCTAACCTATAACAATAAAACACACACACACCGGGTCTGGTAGCTGAGTGAACAGCGCAGGACTCGCAATTCTTTAGCCCGTGTTCGATTCCCGGACCAGGCAGAAACCTATGGGCAAAGTTTCTTTCACCCTAAATGTCACTGTTACCTCGCAGTAAAATAGTAGGTACCTGGGAGTTAGACAGCTCTTACGGGCTGCTTCCTGGGAGTGTGCGTGGGTGTGGAAAAAATAAAAATAAAAAATAAATAAAAATAGGTAGTTGTTAGTAACGTTAGTAACAGTTTATTGATTCACAGTTGAGAGATGGGCCGAAAGAGCAGAGCACACACACACACACACACACACACACACACACACACACACACACACACACACACACACACACACACACACACACACACTGACTCAGACATTAGATCCATAACTCATTTGCAATAAGATCTTCAAGCTAGCAGCTATATATGTATATATATATATATATATATATATATATATATATATATATATATATATATATATATATATATATATATATATATGGGAGGGGTACCACCTCTGGTGCAAGTGTAGAGACCCATAGCCTCGGAGAAGAAAATAAAGAGTACTCAGAGAAGACCTTGTGGATCCTCACTGAACACTTTGATATTTTCTTCTCCTACCTACCTGCCCTATTCTTTTGGTATGTGTGTATATATACCTAACTTTATTTGAAAATGTCATTACACAAAAAAGTTACAATATTGATTACATGCAGGGTACAAGGCTGCTTGTCACAAGTTGAATAGCTCCTCCAGCTTCTCAGATGGCAGGCAGGAACCATGGTTGCAGTGAGCATTTCCTCTCTGGATTGCCACACTAAGGCGCTGAAAAAGAAAACTGGCAGCTCTAGGGTCTCTAGTTATTTCGATTAGCTTAGACCCCAACTCCTTCAAAAAGCTAAAGTTGAAACGCAAGTGTAGTCCCACACCAACTGTCTACCGTTCTTCCAGGGGTTCACCGTGTCTGGGCGACCGACAGGCTCATCAGAGTTGAGGGACATTAGGTAACGGGGCTCTCTCTTTGCTGGACAACCGGCTGTGGTAAGGCTTCTCTTAATAATGTCATTGACCTCCCGTGTCTTGCATGCCATCCTCCTGTCCTTTGGCAGAGAAGGCCATGCCGTCCGTACCTGTCGGCCTCTGCCTCGCCGCAAATACACCTGTATTCGGTGTGGATGGAGCAGCGAGGCGGAGAGCCACGGCAATTCGGAGGGCGTGCGGTGTGAGACGGGTGCTGGTTGCTGACATTGGGGTTGCTAATAGGAAATCGCCTGCATGGGGAGCTGCTACAGCTCTAAGTCGGGCAGTGTCATGTGGTGTTGTCGCAGTTTCTAGCAAAGTCGCAGCTTCTTGGTCGGCAATGGGGCGATCCCAGCTGGATTTTTCATTTTTTTTCTTATGAAATGATATAGCTATCCATTTCAATATGTATGAGTTATTTTTTTTTTAAATTGAGTTAAAACTAACGTAGATATATGACCGAACCTAAGCAACTCTACCTAACCTAACCTAACCTAACCTAACCTAACCTAACCTAAACCTAACCTAACCTAAACTAACACAACTAGTCAATAATTTATGTTCTTAATATAATACAATAAAAATAATGCAAATAAACTAATTGGAAACAATTTATTGGAAAATAAAAATCACTCGGCTTATTAGGCAAATCGGGCCTTGCATAGTAGGCCGAGAAGTGCGTTCTAGCTACTAGGTACATATTATATATATATATTATATACATTATATATATATTATATACATATTATATATGTATATAACATATATATATGTTATATACATTATATATATATATATATATATATATATATATATATATATATATATACACATATATATATATATATATATATATATATATATATATATATATATTATATACATATTATATATATATATTATATACATTATATATATAACAAAACAAAATTTCTAGAACATCATGTGACCCAAATGTCATACCGAAAGGCAACAGGATCGTACACCTGGCAATTCAGCAGGTGAGCTACTCTTAGTGCTATGCAACCCGTCCTCGCAAATTCGTATAGTCAATATTGACTTATTAAATAAGTGCATAGGTGACATACTTAACATAATAGTTTCCCTTGAAAATCTTCATAGAAAACACCGACCTTACCTAACCTACTTAGTATGTTAAGATAAGCATCTTATTGCTTCGTAATTACAATTATTACCTAACCTATACCTATAATAGGTTAAGTAACAATTGTAATTACGAAGCTATAAGAGGCTTATTTTAACATACTAAGTAGGTTAGGTAAGGTCAGTGTTTTCTATAAAGCTTTTCAAGGGAAACTATTATGTTTAGAATGTCACCTATGCAGGTAACTAATAAGTCAATATTGACTATATGAATTTGCGACGACGGGTTGCAACATCATATAGCGGACCAAATGTCGTACCGCAGTTCATACATCCGGCAACTCAGCTGGATGGTAGCCACTATATTCATAGAGTAACCATTCCTGGACCTTGAAAAATACACAAAATCCTAATATTTCTCCACAAATCAGCTAACCTGTTTCCAAACCAATAGTCACAAATATATACATACATACATGCATACATACATACATTCATACATACATACATACATACATACATACATACATACATACATACATACATACATACATACATACATACATACATACATGCACACATACATACATTCATACATACATACATACATGCATACATACATACATACATACATACATTCATACATACATACATGCATACATACATACATTCATACATACATTCATACACACATTCATAAATTCATACATACTTACATACATTACATACATACATACATACATTACATACATACATACATACATACATACATACATACATACATACATACATACATACATACATACATACATGAACACATACATACATTCATACATACATACATACATGCATACATACATACATACATTCATACATACATACATGCACACATACATACATTCATACATACATTCATACACACATTCATAAATTCATACATACATACATACATTACATACATACATACATACATACATACATACATACATACATACATACATACATACATACATACATACATACATACACATATATAAATACACATATATACACACACACATACACATACATACATACACATACTCCACAGCCCATACATTCGTAGACAATAGCCAGTTTTTTGCCACCATTACCGCATTTAGTTAGACGTAATTTATACCATATTAATCCCTAAAGTGTACTAAGAAAAATATTTCGACATCCCAACAGCTCATTCACCCCAAGTAATCTTTAATTTTGTTCTGTTAATTCATATTGTCAGTCCGTCAATACTGAGCTGACGGCTGTGGTTCTGATAAAATACAATTACGCGAGTTCCTCTTCAGCAATTAAAACACAACTTGCATATTAAAATTTAACGACCTGTACCTAACATGCTTGGATCTTTATTGAATATTTTATTTATATTTTTAGGAAAGTATTGTTTTTGGGTTATAAATCTAACTGCCCTGTGCCTAACCGGCCGAGATCTATGTTCAATACTGTAGCTATGTTGGTTGGGTAAGTGTTTGTTTTTACACACCAACTCAGCCACTCTGAATCTAACCTGCCTCGACCTAACATCAAATGTACCATATTTTTGGAACAGTGTGGTTTGTGCATTAACCCAACCGCCTTGAACCTAACCTCTGATCTTTCTTCTTTGTTCAATATTGCATCAACCCCACAATAATGCACAACAACCCCACAATATTGCATCAACCCAACCGCCCATTACCTAGCCTCTGATCTTTGTTCATTGTTCAATATTGCATGTTATTCTTAGCCAAGTTTTATTTTTTTGGTCATTTGTTCTACATCAATACAACCAACTCATCCCAACCTAACCTTTATTACCTGTGTTTATGGGAATGTGTTATTATTGGGCATTTTCTCAAAATCAGTTCAGCTTAACCAAACTTAACCTAACCTTATATACCTGGATCTGAACTCCATTTTACATCATATTTTAAATATGGAATTAGATTCACTCTATCCACACCAATTACATCTCCCAATTTTCCTTAACCCAATCTGTAATATACACGGTTCTGTAATCTGTTGGTTGAACGAGAATTTGTCTTAAAATCTCAACAGTTCTTTGACCTGCAGTTGATTATTTCCAGATTGGATCCTACTACGATATTATAGTTTGCCATTCGCCATCATAAACTGGGTAGATTGAAGTCTCAAAGGAAGATAATATCTGGAACTGGGTGTGCTAGGTTATCAAGTATATTCTCTATTTTGTGCATCTGCTCAGTGAATTCCTCAACCATTGCATCTGGTAGTTTATACATTAGAATAATAATTAAGTTTATTTTTTCTACCTTGATTCCAATTATCTCTACCACCTCATTGGTTAGGTTAAGTACCTCTGTGCTGGCACCTCTTTAATATATAGACCTATCTTGAGGTTATCTTGAGATGATTTCGGGGCTTTTTAGTGTCCCCGCGGCCCGGTCCTCGACCAGGCCTCCACCCCCAGGAAGCAGCCCGTGACAGCTGACTAACACCCAGGTACCTATTTTACTGCTAGGTAACAGGGGCATAGGGTGAAAGAAACTCTGCCCATTGTTTCCAGCCAAGTCCAGCGTGCTGTCCGCTCGGCCGACCGGCTCCCGACCTACTCCTCCATTTGACCTAATTTCTCTGTCACATCCGTATGAATTAAAATTTGGATTCCAGATTTCACTATCCATGTAATCTTTCATATGAGATTCCATGAATGTCCCAAATATTGAATTCGACTCAACTAGAAGGTCAATTATGAACTTAACTTTATTTCTTGATTTTGACTTTAGGCCTTCTATGTTTGCAAATATGAATGATTTCCCATATTGTGAGTCACTTCTGGTGGGTTTTGGTTGCCCCCCCCCCTCTCCACCTTGTTCCAGGGTGTCCTGTTTTGGCAATGGTTCGTCCAGTTTTGTTAGAAATACCGGAGAATGCAGTAGTTTCTGTGGAGTTTGGGTGTGTATTATGTGTGCGCCTGATGACGAACTGTTCAACCTGATTTCTATTGTAATCACAGGATGTCTAGAGACCCCTACTGAAGCCTGTTCAAGTATTCATGTATGACCCACTAGAACTCGGGTGGAAGGGCAGAGTGGTCCTACACCTTCAGACTTCCTGTGATTTCAGTAGAAATTAGATTGTTTGACTGTTAAAGTTAGTGGAGGTCTAGTGGTAGAGTACGTGAGTGGCAAGGCCGGGGTAGTAGGTACACGTGCACCTGTAGTCCTAGAGGATTTTCTCATTATTATTATTATTATTATTATTGTTCTTCTTCTTCTTCTTCTTCTTCTTATTATTATTATTATTATTAATATTATTATTATTATTATTATTATTATTATTATTATTATTATTATTATTATTATTATTATATTATTATTATTATTATTTTTATCATTATTATTATTATTATTTTTTATTATTATTATTGCTATTATTATTGTTATTATTATTATTATTATTATTATTATTATTATTATTATTATTATTATTACCATTATTATTATTATTGTGTTATAATAATTAAAATAATACCACCAGGCATCCTCCTTTTCATCAGTACAAACACGCCACTTTGGTCGTTGTTGAATATTGGAAGAGGAGCCAGAGTAGCGTCCCCGGCAGCGGTGCAGGTCACCATCACGTCCCACACCAGCTAAGCGGCAAAGACCAACCCTAAATATTCCAGCGTTTTATAAAGTTTTCAAATGCTTCATAATTAATCAGAGGCAGTAGAACAGGTGCAAACTGGCGTTTTTTTAGTGCAAGTGTGTGTTTGTGTGCGTGTGGGTTTACTTACCTAGCTATACTTGTGAGGGTTGAGCTTCGGTTCTTTAGTCCCGCCTCTCAATTGTCAATCAACTGGTGTACAGATTGTGGAGCCTATTGGGCTCTATCATATCTACATTTAAAACTGTGTATGGAGTCTGCCTCCACCACATCACTGCCTAATGCATTCCATTTGTTAACTACTCTGACACTAACAAATTCTTTCTAACGTCCCTGTGGCTTTTTTGGCCACTTAGTTTCCACCTCGCTTCACCTTGCTGGTGTCCCACCCATGCTAAATAATTTATTTTTGTCTACCTTGTCTGTTTCCTGAGAATCTTCTAGAATGGTGATCATGCCTCTCCTAACAAGACCACATATATGACAACTTTCATCTGATAACAAATGTCATATCATTAATGTAAACACTTAAACGTCAAGACCTAAGGGTACTTATCAACTGGGTGCCAAGTCATATTGGAATAATAGGAAATGACCTTTCAGACGAAGCTGCAAAACTTGCAACTAAGCAAAGAAATGAAGACATTTATATACCACAGAGTCTATCAAAGATTAAGAAAGTAATTAAAAATAGTGCTATGCAGACGATGTACAGTGACCACAACACAGCAGTTGCAACATCAGGATCTGCGGGTTGGTACAAGAATTCAACTAACTGCGAACCACCTATTTCGATGAAAGGGAACAGTTGAACAACAGAAGTACGCTTACATCGCATCAGGCTTGGATACCCATGTGCATGGGACAGGCTTGGATACCCAGGTGCATGGGACAGGCTTGGATACCCAGGTGCATGGGACAGGCTTGGATACCCATGTGCATGGGACAGGCTTGAATACCCATGTTCATGGGACAGGCTTGGATACCCATGTGCATGGGACAGGCTTGGATACCCAGGTGCATGGGACAGGCTTGGATACCCATATGCATGGGACAGGCTTGGATACCCATGTGCATGGTACAGGCTTGGATACCCATGTGCATGGTACAGGTTTGGATACCCATGTGCATGGGACAGGCTTGGATACCCCATGTACATGGGACACGCTTGGATACCCATGTGCATGGGAGATGCTTGGATACCCATGTGCATGGGACAGGGTTGGATACCCATGTGCATAGGACAGGCTTGGATACCCATGTGCATAGGACAGGCTTGGATACCCATGTGCATGGGACATGCTTACAGGTTCCAGAAGATGAGAGGAAATGTCAGCACTGTGAAGAAATCCCCGACAGACCACTGTAACATTATCTAACACAGTTCACAGTTACATACCCAATAAGACTGTAACAAAGATTCAACAGTTCAGAAGAAGTTGTTAAATACATGGGGCATTATCTTACTGAAACTAACATATGAGTCACAAATACTTATACTCCGCCCAAGTAAAACAGAAACAAGCAACACTTAGTGGGCCAGCCAGAGGCTTAGGGCCCGCGCAGGAATTTGCGCGGGCCCGCAAAAAAAGTCTCTCCCATCTCTTCTGTCTTTTAGTTACATGAGGTTTAATTCCAATAGTTTTTTCTCATAGCGCATACTTCTCAGCTCGGATACTAGTCAGGTGGCATAGCTCTGATCTTTCTCTAACCTCATCTTGTGCTTTACTAGGTACGATCTCCATGCTAGAGCTGCATACTCCAGGACTGGTCTGTCATATGTAGTATACAAGGTCCTGAATGATTTCATACACAAGTTTTTAATGGCAGTTCTTATGTTGGCCAACCAAGCATATGCTGCTGATGATATATTTTTTTGTGAGCTCCAGGGAACAGGTCCTGTGTGATATCAACCCCAAGATGTTGATCTTTTCCTGAATCTTGTAGGAGTTCATCTCCCAAATGGTACTCCTGTGTCTTACCTCCTACTCCCTACGCCTATTTGCACTGAGTTAAGCTCTAGTAACCATTTGTTAGACCATACCATGAGTTTACCCAGGTCATCATGTAGTCTCTTGCGGTCCTCCTCTGTCATGGAAAACGACAGTTTAAAAAATGCAGTTTGCCCACCCTTCTCTTTCTGGCTTAATTTTTGTCACTTGATCATAGAATTCTATTAACCCAGTGCCATTCCTGAATCCATGTTGGTGTGTGTCACGAAGTCTCTTCT
>WNGS01161751.1:7888-20841 GCA_020271785.1 Procambarus virginalis | reverse complement strand
GGACAGGAAAACTTAAAGCAGGAGACAGGGGCCCGCAACACTGCAACTAGAACATCCTAGCTGACTTACTTAATAACTTAATGGCAGAGCAAAAGTTAAACAAACGCACTGTAAACACAGCAAAAGTAAAATAAACACACAACATGACAAGTAACCATGGTAGAAATAAATTGCTGTAGGCCAGTGGTAAATGCTAACCCAGGGAAACTGAAGCAAGAGGCATGAGGCCTGTAACACAGCAACTAGCCCAACCTAGCTGGCTTAGTTAACTCAAATACAATGAGCAAGAGTTTTATAAGTTAAAGAAGCATGCAGCGATGGTAGTACCTTAACCCTAAACCCACATTAGCTTAGCGTGTATAACGCAAGCAGCAATAGTCAAAATTGGGCGAATAATGGATTAACTTAACGACCGTTGCCGAATGTTGAACTGCAAAATCGTGCCCCGGAACATCAGCAGCTGGAGCATCGCCGCTGGGACACCTGCAGCTGGACATCAGCGGCTGGAGCATCAACATCTGATGGAGATAGGAAATAGCGGCAACTGGCCACTAGGGAAGACTTCAGTGGTAAGTAGGAGTCCGTCTGCAAGACAATTTAGGCTAAAGACTGGAATATAACTGTCAGTAGAGAATAACGGGAACTATAGTCATGAAGCTGGGAATACCATAAATTACACTAAGGCTGGAAAGAGTGATAAATTTATAGGGACAACGTCAGGTGGAACGCTTCAGCTGGGCTTCATGAGCCGTGGCATCAGCAGCTTGAACATCAGCAGCTGGGAAAGCAACGGCTGGAACAGCAGCGCCACCGGCCGGTACATCGGCTGCCGGGCATCAACCATGGAACTGGGACGTTAGCAGCGTACATTACATTTACATTTACATTACATTTAGGCCCTTTCATTTAGGGCCGACATGTAAACATTTAGGCCCATAAATGGTAGGATACAAACGGACCTCTAGTAAATAACATAAGAAGCAAGGGCTAAACAACTGTAATAGTAATAAATTTCAAGAAACTAATCGTAAATGCAGGGCCAGAAAACGTAAACCTAATGGCAAAGCAAAAGTTGTGCTTTTGATTTCATTTATGTGTTTTGACTGAGGGAACTAAGCGTAACAAGGCCAGATAATCTTAGCAAGAGGCACGTGGCCCATGGCACCTCAACCGCGCATCCCGGCTGAATTCCTAAGTAGCTTAAAAGCAGAAGCGTAAGTTATACACACGTAATTTAAACCAGGAATAAGTAAAATAACTATTCAACAAGACGAAACGTAAAATGCGGAGAATGCTGAGGGAACTGTTACGAATCTTGCTAAGATTCTCTCATTACTCTTGAGTCTTGTATTACTGTATTATCTGACTCTCTAATTAATATAGCATCCAGTTGTATGATATGAGATTTTGTATATTATATATTATAGCATGCTGTAGTGTGCCTGAGTTGCATTATATTGTATGAGGCTTTTGTGTTAGAATTCTCATATTTTGGTTTCTGTGTGTGTGTGGCTAGCGTGGGAATGTGTTGTCAAGCGAGTGTGTTGTTTATGAGGTTTATGTTTAAACCTTGTTTTATTCTCAATATTGCTTGTCAATAAAGGCTATTGTATAAATTAATGTCATTGTGTACTCTTAAGATTAATAATGTCTTGATTATTAGTACTACAATTTATTATTAGAATTTCCACAATGTTATGTGGATAGTTAGTTGATGGGATGGTAGACGCTTGGGTTGTGGACCGGCGTGAGTCAGAAGGGTGTCGGCTGTCGTGGCGAGGAGACATGTTATAAGTTAAGTTGGTGATTATTGTTTATTTTTAACCTTTAGAAGCTTTATTCCTGGTTTTATGATTGTGTACATCCCTTGTGTTAATCCATGTGCTGGTAATATTACTCATGTCTCAATTCTTAACTTCATTCTGATATTGCATGCTGAAGATTATTTCTGGCTATTATTTCTACATTTAATTGTTGTTATGTATGTCCCCCTTAGCATAAATATATTGTTCTCCCTTTTTTATGCAGTGAAGTTTTTGTACCCCCTAGACACGTATTGGCAAGGCCGATTTAAATAATTATTTACACTGCTTGGAGAAGAACCTTATTTAGTCTCAAGGGTGGTAACAGGAACTAATCCTCCATGCAGGGCCAGGCTAATCATAAGCAAGAGGCCAGGGGGGGGGGCCGTAATACTGCAACTACCACATTCCAGCTGACTTTACTTAATAACTTTACTGGTGAGAAGCGAAAGCTAACAACCATAAATGTAAAATCTGTAAAGTAAAAACAGTAGGTTGGATAATCTTGATGCAAGAGGCATGAGGCCCGTAACACAGCAACTGGCACATCCTAGCTGACCTAACTTAGTAGCTTTGAGGCAATAAGCAGAGTTAAGCAACATAAATGTTACTAGTAGTAAGTAACATACATATGTAGCAAGAGCTAAACGTAGAATACAGATATAAATTTCTGGGGAAACTAATCAAAATGCAGGGCCAGGAAATCTTGGAGCAAGAGGCAAGGGCCCGTAACACTGCAACTAGCACATCCTTGCTGACCGTAGTTAATAACTTAAAGGCCAAGCTAAAGTTACACAACCAAACTGTAAACACAGCAAAGTAACATAAACATGCAACATGAGCAATGCATCAAATGTAGTATTAAATTGTGGTGGGCTAAATGTAAACATTTAGCCCAAAATAGGTCATCGGCAGCACAACATAATGGGTAATTAATAACCATAAATAACTAAATGATGCCGGGCAACACCGGCCAGACTTAAGGTCTGGAACAAACGGCTTGGGACCACCTCAGCCGGAACACCAGCCGCTGGGTCGGGCCCCGTGGCAGCTGGGCCATCAGCTGCTGGATCATCATCTGGGGCCACATCAGCCGGGACTTCAGCGGGCGGGCTTGGCCCCGAGGGGACATGCTCAGCTGGGACACCAGCAGCTGGGCCAACAGCTGCTGGGTCATCGGCAGCATAACATAATGGGTAATTATTAACCAGAAATAACTGGTTAAAATAGCGTATTTGAATAATTGATTAAAAGCCACAAACGAATAATTAAAATAACAATCAAATAATAAAGGAATACTTATAAGGACATGGGTCATCGGCGGGAAACACATCCGCCAGACCGACAGGATCATCAGCTGAGCCGACGTCAGCAGCTGGGCTGGGCCCCCCAGTGGACATGCTTGGCTGGGACACCACCAGCTGGGCCATCAGCTGCTTGGTTATCGGCAGCATAACATAATGGGTAACCAGCAACCATAAATAACTGGTTAAAATAGCGTGTTTGAATAATTGATTATTAGCCACAACGATTAATTAAGAAACAATCAAAATAATAAATGAATAATTATAAGGCCATGAGTCATCGGCGGGAAACACATCCGCCAGATCGTCGGGATCATCAGCTGAGCCGACGTCAGCAGCTGGGCTTGGCCCCAGGGGACGTGCTCGGCTGGGACACCACCAGCTGGGCCATCAGCTGCTGGGTCATCGGCAGCATAACATAATGGGTAAATAGTAACCATAAATAACTGGTTACAATTGCGTGTTTGAGTAGTTGATGATCGGCCACAACGAGTAATTAAAATAACAATCAAAATTATAAGGTCATGGGTCATCCGCGGGGAAACACGAGTTAATTTAAATTTATTTTAATTAAATTAACAATCAAAATTATAAGGTCATGGGTCATCGGCGGGAAACACATCCGCCAGACCGTCAAGAACATCAGCTGAGCCAACGTCAGCAGCTGGGCTTGGCCCCCAGGGGACATGCTCGGCTGGGACACCACCGGCTGGCCCGTCGGCTGCGAGACCACCGGCAGAGACCACAACAGCCGGCCGCGTGGTGACGCCGCCGTGCCGCACACAGGGCCCAGGCAAGGCGACACCCGTGCCCGGGACGTTGCTAGGCCCCCAGGGCACGTACAGTGCATATGTGCACATGTACGGACGTGCGCACGTACATTCCACGCCGGATGCAGTCTGCTAAGGACAGGACCCAGCACACACTGGCCCGTGGCAGAGAGGGACAGGAAGGGCATAACACGGCCCAGGGCGTGCACTCCAAGGGGCGTCTTGCCACGTGGGCATCACGACCAGGGCGTGGGCCCTGCGACGCCAGGCCGCTCGCAGGGAGCCCGCCGGCACGCACGTCCGGGCGCGGCACGCACCATGGCCCTAGGGACATGCCTAGGTAGGGGACATAGCAGACCGGGCGCCAGAATGCACGCCTGGGAGGACAGGAAGGAAGCAAAAGGCACGCCCGGGGCAAGCGCTCTACGGGCTCCGAGCCACGTGGGCGACGCCGACCAGGCTTCGGGCCCCTAGGGCCGGCCCTAGGGGCGTAGGACCACAGCAACCTGTCCACGTGGGGGCGACGCCGGGCCGCTCGCAGGGGGCCCGGCCAGGCACGCACGTCCGAGCGGGGCACGAACCAGGGCCCCTAGGTTCACGCCTAGGGAACACAGCTGACCGATGCCCTTAGTGCACGCCTGGGAGTAAACACTACCGGGCGCGGGGCACTCGGGACACGGCGCAAACACATGCGGACCCGGGGCATTGCGGCAGCAGCAAGAATAGCAGCCGCTGCAGCACCTAGTACGGACTGAAAGGCGCGCCTGCATACCTCAAGACAGGCTAAACGTGCAGAAGGCCCTATAGGGAACTAACTAAGGCGGCCCACACGGACTGCGGGGGGAATTAAGGCGCCAAGCACACGCCAGACACTGTGGACAGTCTTGACTAAACTTGAACAGAAAAATTGCACATTACCTTAGAGTAGGATGAGTAGGGCAGGGGGCCCCTGCCGTATCGTCAGACTGATGAATGCAGGACTGAGTACTGGTCCACGTGTCGTTGAGGCGCGCGCAGTTTCCAGTGTAGCTGTGGTGGTGGTAAGAGTGAGGCAGAGCCTCTGGTTCCACCCCAATTTATAAGCTCCCAGAACTTCCTGCACAGTACGCGGAAGGCGCTGTGCAAATGTTTCTTTGTCTACCTTTTCAGAAACATCTCCGCTTTGTTGCAAAGCAGATGCCATAAAATTATCTGTTAGATTAAGGACCTGCCCGAAACGCTGCGTGTACTAGTGGCTTTACAAGATTGTAAATACTATGCTATGTTGTTACTACTGCTCGGCTTAGACTCGGTTACTAGTATCTCTGGGAATTCTCATTATCTGCCGATGTAGACCTGACCAAATGTAAACTGTGTCAACAAAATTATTTGCACACCCTCTGTCACTATGTGATGAAGTGCGAAAAGATACGTGAATTTAGATACAATTCTATAACCAATGTTTCAGCGATGTGTAAATATTTAATTCAAAATTATCTGTTACCAGAAACTTTAGCCAAATATCCCCAGTTTGCTAACTGTAGGTAGTAACTAAGTGATTGTAACCTATCCACCGCTGCCCACTGGATGAGGGGCGGGGTGCAGGACAAACATATAAATTGTGACACTAGCTCTCCACATATATCAGTTGCTTAATTTAGAACCTGTACTTAAGGTCGATCTCGAACCCATTAATTGTTGATGAGACGACTTTTATTGAATTTTGTAACTAGCTCATCAAGATTGTAACTTACTTAGTTAAATGAATTGTGGGGTTCAGTCCCTGAGCCCATTATGTGCCTCTGTAACCTTTTCCACTACCGCCCACAAGATGGGCATGGGGTGAATAATAAATGAACTAAACTAAACTATTCTCACAAACCCAATGTACCTTCTTGTATATAAATCAATAAATAAATAATCATGAATTAATTGTTTCTCGACTACCTAACCTACCTAACCAAACCTAACCTAACTTTTTCGGGTATCTAACCTAAGCTAACCTATAAAGATAGGTTAGGTTAGGTTAGGTAGGGTTGGTTAGGTTCGGTCATATAATTACGTTAATTTTGACTCCAATAAAAAAAATTGACCTCATACATAATGAAATGGGTAGCTTTATCATTTCATAAGAAAAAATTTGAGAAAATATAATAATTCATGAAAACTTGGCTTATTAGGCAAATCGGGCCTTGCATAGTAGGCTGATAAGTGCGTTCTGGCTACTAGGTACGACATATATATATATATATATATATATATATATATATATATATTATATATATATATATATATATATATATATATATATATATATATATATATATATATATATATATATCACAAACAATATATATATATATATATATATATATATATATATATATATATATATATATTAATATATATATATATATATATATATATATATATATATATATATATATATATATATATATATATATATGTCGTACCTAGTAGCCAGAACGCACTTCTCAGCCTGCCTACTATGCAAGGCCCGATTTGCCTAATAAGCCAAGTTTTCATGAATTAATATATTTTCTCTATTTTTTTCTTATGAAATGATAGAGCTACCCATTTCATTACGTATGAGGTCAATTTTTTTTAATGGAGTTAAAATTAACGTAGATATATGACCGAACCTAACCAACCCTACCTAACCTAATCTAACCTATCTTTATAGATTAGGTTAGGTTAGGTAGCCGAAGAAGTTAGGTTAGGTTAGGTTAGGTAAGTCAGGTAGTCGAAAAACAATTAATTCATGAAAACTTGGCTTATTAGGCAAATCGAACCTTGCATAGTAGGCTGAGAAGTGCGTTCTGGCTACTAGGTACGACATATACATATATATATATATATATGTCGTACCTAGTAGCCAGAACTCACTTTTTGGCCTACTATGCAAGGCCAGATTTGCCTAATAAGCCAAGTTTCCTGAATTAATATATTTTCTCTAATTTTTTTCTTATGCAATGATAAAGCTACTCATTTCATTATGTATGAGGTCAATTTTTTTTATTGGAGTTAAATTAACGTAGATATATGACCGAACCTAACCAACCCTACCTAACCTAACCTAACCTATCTTTATAGGTTAGGTTAGGTTAGGTAGCCGAAAAAGTTAGGTTAGGTTAGGTTAGGTAAGTTAGGTAGTCGAAAAACAATTAATTCATGAAAACTTGGCCTATTAGGCAAATCGAGCCTTTCATAGTAGGCTGAGAAGTGCGTTCTGGCTACTAGGTACGACAATATATATACATATATATATATATATATATATATATATATATATATATATATATATATATATAATATATATATATATATCTGAAAACTCACACCCCAGAAGCGACTCGAACCCATACTCCCAGGAGCAACGCAACTGGTATGTACAGGGACGCCTTAAACCACTTGACCATCATGACCGGACAAAAGGAAGTGATAGCCGAGGCTATATGAACCACTTCCCACCGGCACTCGGATGGTAATCTTGGGCATGGCATTTTATCAAATCACCTCATTTTTTTGGGGGGGGGGGGCAACACGTGAGGAACACAAATGCAAACAAGCCTGAATCATCCGAGTGCCGGCGGGGAAGTGGTTCATATAGCCTCGGCTATCACTTCCTTTTGTCCAGTCGTGATGGTCAAGTGGTTTAAGGCGTCCCTGTACATACCAGTTGCGTTGCTCCTGGGAGTATGGGTTCGAGTCACTTCTGGTGTGTGAGTTTTCAGTTGTATCTAGTCCTGGGGACCATTCAGGCTTGTTTGCATTTGTGTTCCTCACGTGTTGCCCCAAAAATAAAAAAAAAAGAGGTGATTTGATAAAATGCTATGCCCAAGATTACCATCTGAGTTCCGGCGGGGAAGTGATTCATATAGCCTCGGCTATCACTTCCTTTTGTCCGGTCGTGATGGTCAAGTGGTTTAAGGCGTCCCCTGTACATACCAGTTGCGTTGCTCCTGGGAGTATGGGTTCGAGTCACTTTGGGGTGTGAGTTTTCAGTTGTATCTAGTTCTGGGAACCATTCAGGCTTGTTTGCATTTGTGTTCCTCACGTGTTCCCCCCCCCCCAAAAAAAAAAAATGAGGTGATATGATAAAATACTATGCCCAAGATTACCATCCGAGTGCCGGCGGGGAGTGGTTCATATAGCCTCGGCTATCACTTCCTTGTGTCCGGTCGTGATGGTCAAGTGGTTTAGGCGTCCCTGTACATACCAGTTGCGTTGCTCCTGGGAGTATGGGTTCGAGTCACTTCTGGGGTGTGAGTTTTCAGTTGTATCTAGTCCTGGGGACCATTCAGGCTTGTTTGCATATATATATATATATATATATAATATATATATATATATAATATATATATATATATATATAAATATATATATATATATATATATATATAATATATATATGTATATATATATATATATATATATATATATATATATATATATATATTGAATACATGAGCGCCCAGAATACTTTTACACAAAAGACATGTACAGACAGGCGTGTGGCTTCTGACTTCGTTTTATTGATTAGTATTACATATTAGACGTTTAACTTTATTACTTATTATTATATACAAGTATAACTATCACATAATATATGTAAAGGAGTTTATCCCAAAACTGACAAAAGTCTTGTGTTTTGTGAGTTTGTAACGTACGATTATGTTACGTTTTGGGTAGATTTGATACACAGTGTTTAGTGAGTTTCATATTTATTTAGTAGTCCTGGATACAGCAGTGTCGTAGACGTTGAGACGAAGCCTGGAGCAGAGCAGAGAGTTGAGTGTGGCCGGAGTCGCGGAGCTCTATGTGGGAGAGCGTTGTAGCTGGATGCGGTCCTAGTCTGCTGCCTGTTCTTTGTCGAAGCTGTAGCGTCTTGGAGACGATTAGAACTGCCTATATACGCCGAGTGCTACATTCTTGACTGGAAATTATACTGTAATTGTCTATTCTCATATCGCTTTCTTATATTTGGTGACTACCTCACCTTTCTCTACTAATGTTTATTCAGATAAAGCACATATACATACAAGGTGTGATACAAATATTGATTGATTTATAGATAGAGCTAGTACATACAATGCCTAAAGCCACTATTAATAATAATAATAATAATAATAATAATAATAATAATAATAATAATAATAATAATAATAATAACAATAATTTATTTAGGAACAGTACATACATAGTTACAGTGTTAAAGTACAAACATTCTGTCAGATTTAAAGATACAGGTAGTACATACAATACCTAAAGCCACTATTACGCATAGCGTTTCGGGCAAGGAGAGGTGGGGAAAAACACTTAGATTAAAACTTAATAATAATTGAGCTTAAAGTATAAATTGTGTTGAATGGAAAAAAATAATAAAAGATAAAAAAAAGGGGAACATGGTAGAAAATAGCCAATATACAAGTTGGTCAACAAACAGCATTTTTTTTTAATAGTAAGACATGGGTTGACATTTAGAAGTAAGGTAGGTTACATGGAGTTAATTAGGTAGTACTTAGTTTTCATCTTAAACTAGTTGAGAGAGGTACAATCTTTGACATAACTGGGAAGGTCATTCCACATTCTGGGTCCCTTGATTTGTAGAGCATTCCTAGTTTGATTAAGTCTAACTCTTGGAATATCAAATAGGTATTTGTTTCTGGTGTGGTGCCCATGAGTTCTGTTACAATCTACTAGGAAGCGTTGAAGGTCAGGATTGACATTACAATTCAGAGTTTTAAATATATAGAGTACACATGAGAGGATGTGCAGTGACTTAATATCCAACATATTGAGAGATTTGAGTAAGGGTACCAAGTGCTGTCTGGGGCCAGAGTTAGATATTGTTCTAATAGCAGCTTTGTGTTGGGTAATTAGAGGATGTAAATGATTTTGGGTAGTAGAACCCCAAGCACAAATACCATAGTTGAGATAAGGATAGATGAGAGAGTAATAGAGCGTCACCAGAGCAGGGCGATGAACATAATATCTGATCTTAGAAAGAACGTCAACAGTTTTAGAAACTTTTTTTTTATATATTTAGAATGTGTCCCTTGAAATTCACCTTGTTATCCAAGAGGAAACTGTGGGAGTATGTCTCCCAAGATCCTCCCACAGCTGACTTGAATAGCTCATTGCAGTGCACAGTGCACTGATCTTCGTGCACAAAGCCTATCTCTCTTAATCCTGGATAGTGACCTGGTATGTTTGGTATCTCCAGAATGCTCACTTAACCAGGAACACTTTTATAATACGGAGGCCGCCGTATGTCCAGGCAGAAAGTAGATACAGGGAGTTAAGCATACTGGCCACCAAGGGTCAGTGGGTACAATGCCTGGAGGAGAGCGTGAGAAGAGAGGGGAGACGCCAGCAGCGTCTGACCTCTGGGGTCAACCGGCGCATGGAGAATAACAGCTATGACTGTTCATGACGTCACCTCACCTACTGCTCATCGAACGAGCTAATATGATTGGTTCCCGCTCATTTGCTGCAGATCCGATCCCAGTACGGCAGGCCTTGGTGGTTGGATTAGGCCAAAACAATGGAAACTCTTGGGCTGCAAGGCAGGAAAAGTCCTAAACAGACTACATTTAAAAAGCATGATTCTCGATAGAGACGGTGATCATCCACACCCAAATTACACTCCTTCTGCACCGTGGGAAGAGCCTACTTTCAAAATAGTAATAGAAAGTCTCCCAATGAAAAAAAGCTGCCTATGATCCGACAATCCTAAGGCGCATAATAGAAGAGCAAATGTATAGCATTGCAGTAGCAGGAGCCACCCACATCTTCACAGACGGATCGGTGGACACAGAATATGAGAGTGCTGGCCGTGCAAAGAGCAGCGCCAGCACTCTCATATTCTGTGTCCACCGATCCGTCTGTGAAGATGTGGGTGGCTCCTGCTACTGCAATGCTATACATTTGCTCTTCTATTATGCGCCTTAGGATTGTCGGATCATAGGCAGCTTTTTTTCATTGGAGACTTTCTATTACTATTTTGAAAGTAGGCTCTTCCCACGGTGCAGAAGGAGTGTAATTTGGGTGTGGATGATCACCGTCTCTATCGAGAATCATGCTTTTTAAATGTAGTCTGTTTAGGACTTTTCCTGCCCTTGCAGCCCAAGAGTTTCCATTGTTTTGGCCTAATCCAACCACCAGGCCTGCCGTACTGGGATCGGATCTGCAGCAAATGAGCGGGAACCAATCATATTAGCTCGTTCGATGAGCAGTAGGTGAGGTGACGTCATGAACAGTCATAGCTGTTATTCTCCATGCGCCGTTGACCCCAGAGGTCAGACGCTGCTGGCGTCTCCCCTCTCTTCTCACGCTCTCCTCCAGGCATTGTACCCACTGACCCTTGGTGGCCAGTATGCTTAACTCCCTGTATCTACTTTCTGCCTGGACATACGGCGGCCTCCGTATTATAAAAGTGTTCCTGGTTAAGTGAGCATTCTGGAGATACCAAACATACCAGTCACTATCCAGGATTAAGAGAGATAGGCTTTGTGCACGAAGATCAGTGCACTGTGCACTGCAATGAGCTATTCAAGTCAGCTGTGGAGGATCTTGGGAGACATACTCCCACAGTTTCCTCTTGATAACAAGGTGAATTTCAAGGGACACATTCTAAATATATAAAAAAAAGTTTCTAAAACTGTTGACGTTCTTTCTAAGATCAGATATTATGTTCATCGCCCTGCTCTGGTGACGCTCTATTACTCTCTCATCTATCCTTATCTCAACTATGGTATTTGTGCTTGGGGTTCTACTACCCAAAATCATTTACATCCTCTAATTACCCAACACAAAGCTGCTATTAGAACAATATCTAACTCTGGCCCCAGACAGCACTTGGTACCCTTACTCAAATCTCTCAATATGTTGGATATTAAGTCACTGCACATCCTCTCATGTGTACTCTATATATTTAAAACTCTGAATTGTAATGTCAATCCTGACCTTCAACGCTTCCTAGTAGATTGTAACAGAACTCATGGGCACCACACCAGAAACAAATACCTATTTGATATTCCAAGAGTTAGACTTAATCAACTAGGAATGCTCTACAAATCAAGGGACCCAGAATGTGGAATGACCTTCCCAGTTATGTCAAAGATTGTACCTCTCTCAACTAGTTTAAGATGAAAACTAAGTACTACCTAATTAACTCCATGTAACCTACCTTACTTCTAAATGTCAACCCATGTCTTACTATTAAAAAAAAATGCTGTTTGTTGACCAACTTGTATATTGGCTATTTTCTACCATGTTCCCCTTTTTTTTATCTTTTATTATTTTTTTCCATTCAACACAATTTATACTTTAAGCTCAATTATTATTAAGTTTTAATCTAAGTGTTTTTCCCCACCTCTCCTTGCCCGAAACGCTATGCGTAATAGTGGCTTTAGGTATTGTATGTACTACCTGTATCTTTAAATCTGACAGAATGTTTGTACTTTAACACTGTAACTATGTATGTACTGTTCCTAAATAAATTATTGTTATTATTATTATTATTATTATTATTATTATTATTATTATTATTATTATTATTATTATTATTAATAGTGGCTTTAGGCATTGTATGTACTAGCTCTATCTATAAATCAATCAATATTTGTATCACACCTTGTATGTATATGTGCTTTATCTGAATAAACATTAGTAGAGAAAGGTGAGGTAGTCACCAAATATAAGAAAGCGATATGAGAATAGACAATTACAGTATAATTTCCAGTCAAGAATGTAGCACTCGGCGTATATAGGCAGTTCTAATCGTCTCCAAGACGCTACAGCTTCGACAAAGAACAGGCAGCAGACTAGGACCGCATCCAGCTACAACGCTCTCCCACATAGAGCTCCGCGACTCCGGCCACACTCAACTCTCTGCTCTGCTCCAGGCTTCGTCTCAACGTCTACGACACTGCTGTATCCAGGACTACTAAATAAATATGAAACTCACTAAACACTGTGTATCAAATCTACCCAAACGTAACATAATCGTACGTTACAAACTCACAAAACACAAGACTTTTGTCAGTTTTGGGATAAACTCCTTTTACATATAT
>WNGS01161750.1:19666-37213 GCA_020271785.1 Procambarus virginalis | reverse complement strand
TGCAGGGAGTGACCTCTGACTCCATATGATGTAATTTAAGAGAAGGTTTTGGTGGTTGATAGTGTCAAAAGCTAACGCAGGTCCCACCCAACAGGGGAACTCATTTTATGAAAGAGCTGCATGTATTAAATTAATCATACTAATAAGTGCATCGTTAGTGCTTTGTTTGGGTCTGAAGCCATATTGACATGAGCTAAGTATATTGAGTTTGGCTAGATAAGAGTAAAGCTGCTTGTTGATTAGTTTTTCGAACATTTTTGACAAGTTTGGCAGATGATATAGGTCGAAGTTGTTGACATCAGTGGGATCACCACATTTGTGGACGGGGTTACTCTCGCTTTTTTTTAGAATATCTGGAAACGTTTGGAGTCAAGTGACTTGTTGAAAAGCAATGCAATGGCAGGAGCTAAAGATCTTTAGGCTTTTTTTGTAAATTAGAGTTGGTGTCTCCTCAAGGGCACTAGACTTGGTTTTAAGGGAATGATTATCTCAGTAACATCAGTCGAATTAGTAGGCATTAGGTACAGAACTGTGGATAGTTACCTGTAAGATAGTCCTTAACATCAGTCCTGTAAGATGGAATATCATTTGCAAGGGATGACCCAATGGAAGAGAAAACCTATTGAACTCAAAAGCAGTATCAGAGGCTGAAAGCAGACCATTGTTATTTACAGGAGTATTGTTTGTTATTAAATATTTTCTTTGATCCCAATATTTGTTAAATTTTGCTCCATGTTTTCTTAATGTTTCACTTGTGTTGGTAAATTTATCTTCGTAGTATTTAATTTGGCTCTTATAATTATTTTAGATAGCAATGATGAGTAATTCTTTGAAAATTCTTTGGAGACGATTCTTAACCTACACTTCTTCTCAAGGTCATGTTTTTGTTGTTAATGTTTAAGTATCCCTTTTGTAAGCCAAGGATTTTTTAGCCTTTTAGTTGTGACTTGTTCGTTATCATAGGACAGTGGGTGTTATAAAGGCTGAGAGTGTTTTGTAGAAAAGATTGTACTGCTAGGTTGATGTCCCCTATGTTCCCTAATTCGGACTCCAGTTGACATTAGCAGCAGCAGCTATAAAATTGCCTATAGCAGTTTTCATTGTGCAGCATAAAGCTTATCACCCTTGCCTCTAGACGTGGTTTGTTAATGTTGGTTAAGAGAAATGTGGGGTAATGGTCTGTAGTGCTATTGATGATTATCCCTGAAGTAAGCGGAGAGATTATGTTGGTCCATATGTGATCAAGAGCCGTGGCAGTACTATCAGTACTATTCCAGGGCAGGTCCCTGGAATACGATCCCCGCCGCGAAGAATCGTTGTTACAACCAAGTACACATTTTACTGTTGCGTTAAACAGAGGCTACTTAAGGATTTGAGCCCAGTAAATGTTCCCCGCCAGGATACGAACCCATGAGAAAGCGCTCGCGGAACGTCAGGCGAGTATCTCACCACTACACCACGGAGACTGTATAACTCTTAACCCCCCATGTACCTTGTTGTATATAAATAATAAATAAATAAATAAATTCTCACCGGGGATGTCGCAGTACCTTTGTTCAGGGCCGAGAGTAACTCAGTCTCAGTTAATAGCACGTTGCATATGTCTTGCTTGTGAAGCATCAAATGAACGAACGTTTCTCTATCGTTGTTGTTGTTATAGATTCAGCTACTCGGAACAAGTTCCAAGTAGCACGGGCTATGGTGAGCCCGTAACTTAACCTGGCACAGGAGCTGGGCAAGAAGCACGGGCTATGGTTAGCCTCGTGGACAGGAGATGTCTCCCGTGGTTTCTCTATCGCCGTATCCAGCATTTCAACATAAACTGTGAGTCTGGTGGAAGATTACCATAGTTGGCGGTGGACGCCCAAGCATCGCCACGGATAAAGAAAACGATGGTAAGCGATCATTAACTTGGTACGCTTGAGTCTACCATAAAAAAGAATTCATTTTCTTAGCCAAATCTTAATTAAATTTTTTAAATTATATATTCGTAATTTTTTCCTGCTTAGGAAAAAAATAAAAACTTTAATTACAGCTTATTGTACAATCTAAATTTGCAAAGAGATTTATGAAAATCTTTTAAATAGTTATTATGTTAATATTCATAATATATGAGACTGCTTTACTTTATACCCTTTAAAATTTTTATTTAAATTAGTGCCGAAATTCCCTTCGTCCTTTCATTCATTCCAACTTCCAGTAATTTATCTACATATATTTTTAGATGCCCAATGGGCATAAAACATGGGAGACATCTGTCACACAGGGTGTAGTCTCACCTCTACAGATCTTTAGTATTGATACTGATACTCTTCATACTGGTAATGGCTCAAAAGCACCACCACTTACCAGCTATTCATGCCCGTGCCACCTTTTGGGTGGCTTAATGTTCATCAATCAATTGGGCATAAAAACTACACTTTACTATCTGTACTGACAGTAGGAGAGATAGTTGCTGTGGGAAATGGTAGAGGCAGTCTGGCTCGGTGATAGACAATTGTGTACTAGGACTGACGATTATTAATTAAAGTAAGGATGACTTTCAAGTACAGATGAAATGAAAAAAGAAAAGAAAAATTGCTGTGATCCACGAGAGAAGAAACCGGTAATGCAAACTCCCAGGAACTCTCAACAGTCAACCCCAACCAGCAGGACGCAAGAGACGCAGATTAATAGAAGGAAGCGGCAACCCTAACCAGCAGACGCAAGAGACGCAGATTAATAGAAGGAAGCGGCAACCCTAACCAGCAGGACGCAAGAGACGCAGATTAATAGAAGGAAGAGGCAACCCTAACCAGCAGGACGCAAGAAACGCATATTAATAGAAGGAAGCGGCAACCCTAACCAGCAGGACGCAAGAGACGCATATTAATAGAAGGAAGCGGCAACCCTAACCAGCAGGACGCAAGAGACGCAGATTAATAGAAGGAAGCGGCAACCCTAACCAGCAGGACGCAAGAGACGCAGATTAATAGAAGGAAGAGGCAACCCTAACCAGCAGGACGCAAGAGACGCATATTAATAGAAGGAAGAGGCAACCCTAACCAGCAGGACGCAAGAGACGCAGATTAATAGAAGGAAGCGGCAACCCTAACCAGCAGGACGCAAGAGACGCAGATTAATAGAAGGAAGCGGCAACCCTAACCAGCAGGACGCAAGAGACGCAGATTAATAGAAGGAAGAGGCAACCCTAACCAGCAGGACGCAAGAGACGCAGATTAATAGCAGGAAGAGGCAACCCCTAACCAGCAGGACGCAGAGACGCAGATTAATAGAAGGAAGCGGCTGTTGTTCCCTACAACATGCCAACTGAACTTCCATCAAAAGCTGGAGTGGACGGTACGTCTCGCTGAGGAGTGTTTTGAATATCAACCACTATTCAAGGAGGGCGGTCTTCACCAGCCCTACATAACAGGCAGAAAGATTCACTACAAACGACAAGGAAGTGTGCGAGGAACTCAATCAGAAATTCCAGGAAGTCTTCATCTCAGAGCAAGGAGAAGTCTCAGAGATAAGGAGGGAACATCAACCAGACACCACTAGAGGAATTTGTGATTACCAGTGGGGAGGTGAGGAAGCATCTGCTAGATTTGGACGTGACAAAGGCTATAGGCCCGGATAGAATCTCGCCATGGATTCTAAAGGAAGGAGCAGAAGCTGTGCCTACCACTCTCTATGGTGTACAACAAGTCACTGGTAACAGGTGAACTGCCAAAAATTTGGAAGACGGCCAATGTAGTCCCAATATACAAGAAGGGTGATAGGCAGGAGGCACTGAACTACAGGCCAGTGTCACTAACTTGCATTCCATGCAAGATGATGGAAAAGATTGTGCGAAAAAACTAGTGGAACATCTGGAGCGGAAGAACTTTGTAACACAACATCAGCATGGGTTCAGATATGGCAAATCATGCCTAACAGGATTAATTGAGTTCTATGATCAGGCAACAAAAATCAGGCAAGAGAGAGAGGGCTGGGCAGACTGCATATTTCTGGACTGCCAGAAAGCTTTTGACACAGTACCACATAAGAGACTAGTGCACAAACTGGAGATTCAGGCACGAATGAAAGGGAGGTACTCCACTGGATAAGAGAGTACGTAAGCAACAGGACAGTGAGTCACCGTGAGGGGTGAGGTCTCAGAGTGACGCGGAGTCACCGGTGGAGTCCCACGGGGATCAGTCCTTGGACCTATACTGTTTCTGATATACGTAAATGATCTCCCATAAGGAATTGACTCGTTCCTCTCGATGTTTGCTGATGATGCAAAAATTATGAGGAGGATCAGGACAGAGGAGTATGGTATGACGCTACAAGATGACCTAGACAAACTGAAGGAATGGTTCGACAAATGGCTACTAAAGTTCAACCCAAGTAAATGTAAGGTAATGAAACTTGGAGGAGGAACTAGGAGGCCAGTCACTGGATACCGAATGGGAGATGAAGTCCGTCACGAAACGGACGAGAAAGATCTGGGAGTTGATATCGCGCCAAACCTGTCATACGAAGCCCACATCAAAAGAGTAACATCAGCGGCCTATGTGAGGCTGGCTAACATCAGAACTGCCTTCGGAAACCTGTGTGAGGAATCCTTCAGAACCTTTTATACCACATATGTAAGGCCAATCCTGGAGAATGCAGCCTCAGCTTGGAGCCCGTATCTAGTCAAGCACATGACGCAGCTGTAAAAAGTTCAGAGGTATGCCACTAGGCTAGTCCCGGAACTAAGAGACATGAGTTATGAGGACAGACTACGTGAACTGCACCTCACGTCGCTGGAAGACAGAAGAGCTATGGGAGACATGATTACCACATACAAAATTCTCAGGGGAATTGACAGGGTGGACAAGATGGATTATACTTATGCAAGCATCTACCTCAGTATCATTGTAAAATTTTCTCTTAAATCTAATCTTACCCTAATCTTTTTAAATTTTAAATTTAATTGTCCTGATTTATGTCATTTATTGAAATTAATTATTGATCTCATTTTGTTCTCTTAATTAAGTTCATACTAATTATTGGTTAAAAACTAAGCTAAATATAATTAATTATCTTTAAGATTATTTTACATTACAATCATCATTTGTCAAATTCTTTTATATATTCATCTTGACAGTCTCTACTGATTTTTTGTTCTCTCCACCAAACTTGTGTTTCCTCCATGGCTATCTAGTGACCTTTATTCTACTTCTAATTGTTTCAATTCTTTTGTTTACTTTCATTTATTGTTGTGTGTGGGTGTTTTCTTTTTTTTTTTTTGCTGTCACGACTGCAATGCGTACGTCGCCAATGTACATGTGGCAGACGCTTCACGAAGCTGTCGGAATTAGCAAAATAGAAAATACGAGAGCAACCGTACAGGGCCTGGGAGCAAGGTCGAGTTAGAGTCCTTGTGGGTCTCTTCTCAGACTAGCCTCACCTGGTCCTGCTCCACGTTGGTCGTTGGAATCTCCTCAATGATGTAACACTTTAAGGGACTCCTAGGGTCCTCATCAAATTTATAGTTTAGTGACTTACAGGCAACTCGGTGTTGAAGACACTTAGAGCTGAAGGCTTGAGTAATATTGGCAGTATTCAGAAGTGGTTCAACGGAAACACCGCATAAAGCTTAACAGTAGTTTATTTACTAACTTAACCACTAATACACAGGGTGCTTGATTTACTTTCGATTGGCGTCAGCAAAGCTATGGTTGCATTAGCGAGACTCTTGACGTCTGGCTAATCGACTCGTATCCACTCGTGGAGAAACACCTAACTTAACACAGTTGACAGCCAATCATTAACACGGCAACCTAACTGCCGGTATGCAAAGGGATCACAAGAGTTCCAACCGGATACTCGGTAATGATGATATGCAATAAACACAATAATAATCACACAATAACTAAATGTGTGGTGTATGTGAAGCTCACATTCACAGACGAGTGAAATGCCGTGATACCACACAGATAAACACGCATTCACCGTCGATTCACCTATAACCTGCGACAGGTATAAGAAGGTGAGAACTGTGGTTGATCCCTCAGATCAACACAGACACAATAAAACAATGACAAGATCTTGTACTTACAGATAAGGTACCTTTCCTTACGCACTCACTCAGACTCGTTTATACAAGCACTCGTAGGTGGCCTGATAGCTGGTTTCGCTCGTAGACACGGAGGGTACTCGCAGTATCTTGAGATGATTTCGTGAGTAGGGCGTGCTGTATGCTTAACAGACAGACACACGCGCACACACTGGCACTGGCGGTGCTAAGGTGGTGACGTCACGTAGGAGTGAGGGCGGCGGCGGGCGCTCGAGGTACTGAGGTACACGCTCAAGATGAGTGGCGGTACCATGCACTACACTGTACACTGTGGTAATGTCACACACAGATTACTTAGGCGGCGGCACTGCCTTAGTTCACTCTAGGTCACTCACGACGATCTTTGTCACCAGGGGTTACCTGATACCAGTCTGTTTCGCTCTGGAGATTTGTCACTTTAGGCTTCTAAACAATATATCCCACTCGTGATTCTGGCGAGTGTGTGGTATATCGCAAAGACGCTGAGTTAACTTGACGGTGAGGGATAGACGGTGATCAGTCTATTGGCCGGTAGAACAGAACACGTCCTCTTCGTATGGTCTCTCTCACGTGAATGAGTTTGCAAGGGTGCCGGGCATCTCGTGGCACACAACACAAAAGGAGTTACAATTTGACCAATAGCATTGCAGCAAATGAGCGGGAACCAATCATATTAGCTCGTTCGATGAGCAGTAGCAGGAGTGACGTCATGAACACGTCATAGCTGTTATTCAACATCGCGCCGGTTGACCCCAGAGGTCAGACGCTGCTGGCGCCTTCCCCTCTGTCTCAGCGGGCACCAGCCATGTACTCACTGACCCTTTGGTAGCAAGTATACTTAGCTCCCTGTATCTACTTCCTGCCTAGACATACGGCGGCCTACGTATTTTAACAGTGTTCCTGGTTAAGTGGGCATTCTGGAGATACCCAACATGCCAGAAAACTATCCAGGATTAAGGGAAATAGGCTTTGTGCACGAAGATCAGTGCACTGTGCACTGCAATGAGCCATTCAAGTCAACTGTGGGAGGATCTTGGGAGGCATACTCCCACATCGTGTTTTGCTATAATTATTCTCTAATTTTAGCAGACTTAGTACTTATGTAAGCATTTACCTCAGTGTCTTAGTAAAATTTTGCTCATATATATAATCATACCCTGTTATTTTTTTTTTAATTTTTAAACTTAATTGTAATTTGCTTTATACATCAATTATTGAATTAATTATTGAGCTCATTTTGTTTTCTTAAGATCATACTAATTATAGGTTCACAACTAAGCTTTATTAAATAATTTATTTTTAAGATTATTTTTACTTACGATTATTATTTGTCTCTTTATTTTTTCCTATATATTATTCTTGTCAGTCTACTGATTTTTTCTTCTCTCTTAACCTAACTACTGTATCCTTCCTGGCTATCTACGGGAATCTTTACTCTACTTCTAATTGTTTCTATTTTTTGTGTACCTACGTTTATTGTTGTGTTTTGCTATAATTACTTTTTATTTACAGCAGATTTAGTATTTAACTGTTCCTGTAATTGCTTATCTTATTGTATCGTAACATTATTGTATCTATATGCTTACTGATATTGATCCTGATCGAAATCTTCTGTCCCATATCCACACAAATCAGCACATTGATCATCATTATTGCAGGTATTACACATCAAATCTTGCAAAAAACAAACTCCTAAATAGCACCTGCTTATCAGTTTACAACCAAAATGTTAGTTCACTTGGTAAACATTTTGATGATATAAATGCACTACTTACAGCACTAGGTACTAAATTATCATTCATCATTTTAACAGAAACTTGGCTAAGTAATGACTATACCCAACTCTACAACTTAGCTGGTTATAAAGCCATTCATAACTGCAGGCCTAATAAAAAAGGAGGTGGCACAGCAATATATTACAAAGATACCTTCATCTGCAATAGTGTCCTTAGTGATAGAGACGACTATTGTGAATACCTTTGCCAAGTTCTCCAGTAAATCCCTTAAATCCTCCCTGACTATCGGTGCCCATCTATAGATTTCCTAATACCAACATAGCTTCATTCTCAGACAATGTATGGAATCTTATCATAAATAACAATCTCAACAAAAATCACATCATTCTGGGAGGTGATTTCAATATTGACCTGGGTCTTCAAAACAACCCTCAAGTTGACTATTTCCGTAACAGCATGCACTCCTGTATGCTAATCCCCACATTCACCAAGCCCACCCGAGTCACTCGAACATCTGCCACTACCCTGGATCACTTATAGACTAATATAACAGCTCCCCTTACATCTGGGATAATCTATGATAGAACAGGATTAACTCGGTCGGCTGACAGTCGGCTGACGCTGTTGAGTGCACGCTACGCTCCTCACTCTTAGCTGTTTTACAGCCCTCAAACTACCGCTAGATGATGTAGACCGCCACCCACAGGCAGCTAAGTACCTGGAGTTCAAGCATGTTATAGCACTATCAAAGAAACTAACCAAAAGCAACCCATTCCATCTCAATCAAATTTCACAACAAACCTCTACGACTGTGAGTATCAGTGCATGCTGCCATCTCTCTATATCAGTGCATGCTGTAACTGCTAACAAACTCACCCTTAACATTGACAAAACTTTTTATATTCTGTTTGGCAATAAATCCTCTAATCATATAAATCTCAAAATAAATAATACCCAAATTTGTAACAAATTAGATGACAAATTCCTTGGCTTTCTCATTGACCACAAGCTGAATTTCCGGGGACACATTCTAAATATATATAAAAAAGTTTCTAAAACTGTTGGCATTCTGTCTAAGATCAGATATTATGTACACCGCCCTGCCCTGGTGACTCTCTATTACTCCCTCATCTATCCATATCTCAACTATGGTATTTGTGCTTGGGGTTCTACTACCCAAAATCATTTATGTCCTCTAATCACTCAACACAAAGCTGCTATTAGGACAATATCCAACTCTGGCCCCAGACATCACTCGGTACTCCTACTCAAATCTCTGAATATGTTAGATGTTAAGTCACTGCACATTCTCTCATGTGTATTATACATATATAAAACGCTGAACTGTAATGCCAATCCTGACCTCAAAAGCTTCATAGAAGGTTGTAACAGAAACCATAAGCACCACACCAGAAATAAATACAGTTTGATATCCTAGAGTACGACTTAATCGAACTAGAAATGCTTTACAAATCAAGGGACCCAGAATGTGAATGACCTTCCCAACCATGTTAAGACTGTACCTCTCTCAACAGTTTAAGAGAAAAACGAAGCTATACCTAATAAATTCCCTGTAACCTGCCTTACCCTCTATTGTCAACCAATGTCTGTTTGTGTTTTAAATGACGCTGTTTGTCGACCGAATTGTATTTGTGCTGCTTTTTCAGCCATGCCCCCCTTCTTAACTGTTTTTTTCTCAACTCATTTTATTCCTTATGCTTAATTAGTTTAAGCCTAGTCATTTAAGTTTTTCATGCCCGAAACGCTTTGCGTAATAGTGGCTTTAGGCATTGTATGTACTAGCCCTATCTATAAACTCCATCACTCTGTACAATCACTTGTATGTATGTACCTTACCTAATAAACATTTTGATTTTGATTTTGATTTTGAACAGTTGACCACAATCCTACCTTCCTCATAGCAAACATGGACACAACACAACCAGAAAGCAAAACACTCTCATTCAGGCTACACAGTGAATCAGCTTTAGGCAATCTCTCTAATGCACTTCACAATATTAACTGGGAATCTGAATTTAATAATACACAGGATATAAACTCATTAACTAACCTCTTTCTCTCCAAAACTCTAAGCCTCTACAACACTCACTGTCCCCTCCTTACCAAACAAGTAACTGATAAAAGAAAAAATAACCGTGGCTCACAAGTGGCATAATTAAATCAATCAACAAAAAACATGAATATGAAAAGAAATTTAGGATTGGCCTAGTTACAAAGGAAGTAGTTAAGAGGTACTCATCAGTGCTTACCAGTATCATAAGAAAGCTAAACTTTCATATTATGAGACTAGATTCAAAGAAGCAAAAGGCAACATGAAAACACATGGAAAACCATCTCTAATATCCTAGGAACTAAACAACACTCCCACAACCAGATAACACTCTCTAAGGATGGCCTTACACCGTCATCTGATTTAGAAATGGCGAATGAATTTAATAGCTTCTTTTCATCGGTTGGTGCTAACCTTGCCAGTAAAATCCCACAGACTCAGACACATATCAACACATATCTCTCAGGCAGCTATCCAAACTCTCTTCTCCTTTCACCAGTCAGCCCGACAGATGTTGTGTCCATCATACACTCACTAAAAACCAAAGCTGGGAACATCAGTGAAATCCCATCCATTGTATACAAGAGCGCCTCCCATGCCTTGCGCCACCTATAGCTCTGCTGTTCAACAAATCCCTTGAGTGTCATACCTTCCCTGATATCCTTAAAAAAGCAAGAGTAACGCCAGTTCATAAAGGAGGTAATCCGGCAGACATAAACAATTATAGACCAATATCAAACCTACCCATACTATCAAAAATATTTGAAAAAATTATCTACAAACAGCTCTACTCCTACCTCGTAAAATTCAACATTCTTAGCCCTGTCAGTTTGGCTTCCACTCCCAAAAAGAGTACCAACGATGCAATTATTAGTCTCCTTGATATAATTTACTCAGCCCTTGACAAAAATGAGTTTCCGATTGAACCCTTCATTGACCTGAGAAAGGCCTTTGATACTGTTAATCACAATTACCTCTTACATAAACTCCATCATTATGGAATCCGAGGCCATGCACTGGACTATATCCAATCCTATCTTAGTGATAGACACCAATGTGTAGCCATCAATAATATAACCTCTCCCACTCTACCAATAACCGTTGGAGTGCCACAGGGCAGCATTTTGGGACCTCTCCTATTTCTTATATACATCAATGATCTGCCTAATGTCTCTAACATTCTGAAACCTATTTTGTTTGCTGATGATACTACCTCATCTACTCTAACCGCAACCCACATACACTAAATAATGTTGTTAATAATGAACTAAAAAAAGTCCACTTGTGGATGTCAACCAACAAATTAACACTTAACATAGAAAAGACCTACTACATCTTATTTGGAAGCAAATCTACAAATGCAATTCAGCTTCAGATAGACAATTTAAACATTAGCAATAAAAATGATGGAAAGTTTCTCGGCCTATTCTTAGACAAGAGACTCAACTTCAGTACCCACATACAACACATAACTAAGAAAGTCGTAAAACAGTTGGTATACTCTCCAAAATCAGATATTATGTACCTAACTCTGCTCTCATCTCTCTATATTATGCACTAATCTATCCCTATCTCAACTATGGTATCTGTGCATGGGGTTTAACCACTGCAAACCACCTCAAGTCCATCATCACCGAGCAAAAATCTGCTATCAGAATAATAACAAATTCTGCTTTCAGACAACACTCAGCCCCCTTGTTTAACTCTCTAAACATGCTAAACATAATCTCACTCCACAAATTCTCTTGTGTCAACTATATTTACAAATCCCTGTTCTTAAATGCAAATCCTGCTCTGAAACTCTCTCTGGATAGATGTAATAGGACCATTATCACCACACCAGAAATAAATATCTCTTTGATATCCCCAGATTCAAACTTAATCTGTGTGAACACTCTATGCAAATAAAGGGACCCAGTCTATGGAACTCACTCCCTATTGAATTGAAAAGCTGTCCAACTTTTGCGTCATTCAAAAACAATACTAAAAAGTACCTAATTTCATCTTCATAGTTTTTTACCTTTTGCTTAAAGTTACACTGTATCTATTGCTACCCAATCTCCCAATCTTTATGTACCCAATTTGAACATCTTAATCATTGTGATCATTGCTGTCTTCTTATATGTGCTGTCAATCTGCTGTATGGTGTCTATTAATCTTGTTTAAATTACCAATCAAGCTGTCAATGTAATCAATCAGAGCTTTAATATACCAATGTGCTTTAATATACTTACTAATCTCTCTCATCTCATTTTTTTTCTTGCAATGTATTTGTTATAATTTGTATTAATTCTGATAAAATTTACCTACTTAAAATTCTCGTATTCTCGTAAAATTCTGGTATTCTCGAATCTCATGGAATGTGACGGACAGGGCAAAGATAGTTTTATTATTAATCATGGATGAAAGTAGATTGAGAATATTATCTTGGAACGTTAATGGATTAAAAACTAGAGCGGTGGATGTACACTATTATACTCTTAGAGAGAATATTGACATAGTAGCACTCCAGGAAACTGGGGATAGGGATGGTAGCATTCTGAGGCTAAATGGCTATAGAGGTTTTCACTTACATGCTGATGGAGGAACTAGGGGGGTTTCATGTTATGTCAAAAGTACCATACCTGCCGAGATAACTGGAATCCCTACGAGATATAGAGGTATTGAAAGTATTAGCTTGCGGATACAATTACAAGACCGAGAGTTAAATTTCATTAATTTCATAAATTTCCTTAATAAATTTCTCCTAAACCAATTGGCGGAAGGTGCCAAACTTAGTTCATTACCCGCTGTAACGAGAGAGTCATCAGAATCTTGGAAAGATTAATTGATGACTGATAAAGATTAAGCCACCCTTGAGGTCGCACAGGCATGAATAGCCCGTAAGTGGTACATTTTTTTGTTCAGTAATTCTTTTCAGTGTTCTGAGGTCGCATTTAATCGTCAAGCTGCTATCGCGGGGAGGATACTGCTTGACAGTCTTTACGAGGGTGTCCAGCTGCTGGATGCCAATTTTGACCAGAAGAGTGGCTGTGTTGGTGGCTTCAGGGTGATTACTGCAAGGTTCGGGGACTCTTAAAGCTCTTCTAAGGTCGTTGGTTGCTTCACATTCCAGAAGATAGTGAAGTAATGGCTTTTCTGTGACAGTTTGGCAGAAGATGCACTCTCTCTGTCGGGATTCACCAATCTCCCAGTTGCATCTGTAACCTAGACGTAGTCTATATAACCTAACTGCTATTTCCCTTTGGGTTCCTTTTGGGATATTTAACCTTTCTTATTTGGTTGCCTGAAGATACCATATTGCAGATGGCGAACCTTCAGCTACTCTCTGGTGTAGATGGATTTTGTTGAGGTGTGAGAGCTTTTTGATGATGAATTCACCTTTCGACAAACTAACACACTTCGTAGCAATCTAGTTCACACTGCTCCTCCTGCTTCTAATGCTGCTGGTGTCTACTCTATTTCCTGTTCGTCTTGTCCTCTCCAATACTTTGGTGAAACTGGCCGTACACTGAATGACAGACTTAAAGAACACAAGAGAAGTGTTAAGTCAGCAGACACTAACAATGCTCTCTTCTGCCATGTGAGGGATTCTAATCATCCCATTGATTGGTCTTCCTCCAAAATAATCTTTCCTGCCTCTACTCTACACAGACGCCGTCTTGTGGAATCGGCTCTAATACACAATGTACCCAACATGAACTTGAGTCTTGGCTTTGTTGCTGTGGACTCTTCCCTTACACAGTATATACTCAAATGCTCTAATCTTTCTAACAAACGTGACCTAACATAAGCCTACCCCTTCTATTTCTTTTTCTTTCTTTCTCTTTCCTTTTCTTTCTCTCTTCTTCCACGCTCCCTTGCTATGCTCTTCTTATTCCTATTTCCTTCTCATTCTGTGGTTATAATAGGAGCTGCCTCGTATGGGCCAATAGGCCTTCTGCAGCTCTTATTATTACTACTATCCCCCTCTACTACACCTTACTTTGCTCCTCAGCTCTCTACTTCCTCAACACACAACATCCACTACGGGCTCACCATAGCCCATGCTACTTGGAACTTCTTGTTCCAGGTAGCGAATCTTTAACAACAGCAACAACAACAACATTCCTCATCACAATCGACTTGAGAATGGTCCAGGACGGACCGAAACGTCGTCGTCTCTTCACCTTCTTATGTGTGGTCTGGTCAACATACTTTAGCCACGTTATTGTGACTCATCCCCTGCATTAGGCATTTTCCATTCAAGTCTGTTGAGTGCCATTCTGTCAGCCGTCTTGGCTGCACAGCTTTGGAGAGAGATGGGCCTGGGATTAGCTGGATCTTTGGGTTTTGGGATGGTCACTATGTCTCTATTTCAAGCTGAAGGTCTAGTTTGAAAGGTCCAGGCTAAATTAATTAGCCTTAGGTATGCAGCGTCTCCCTCTAGGCCGAGGTTTCTAATCATTATATAGGTTATTTTGTCGTCTCCAGGGGATGTATCCCTGGAGTTTTTCTTAGCCCGATTGAGCTCATCCAGTGTGAAAGCGGCATTAGTGTCAGAGACTTCTGCACATGCTGTAAGGATTCTGTGCCACCTTTCTTCCTCTAATCTTGTCTGCACTTCTAATACATCTGGTGGAAGCTGATTGCTGGCTGCTCTTTCTGCAATACTGGTTGCCAGTACTTTCGGCTTCCTGTTGAGGATCCTTGGGGTGTGGGGCTTTAGGTGTTTTATTTCCTTTGGCCGGTGGATTTTCTGCCACATCTCTCCGAGAGAGGTGTGTTCATTCAGATGTGAACTCCATTCCAGCCACTTTTGTTCTTTTATTAGCCTTATGTCCTGATGCACATGTTCCTTGGCCTCACAAAGTAATGTCCTCATGTGGTCACTTGGCTGCTTTTGTATAGCTTTCTTGTTCTGTTAAGTCTATGGTTGAGTTCTTTGACACGTTCGCAATAGTACCAATGAGCTTTGTGGTGTCTGGTCGACTGTTTTTTCAGTGGGATTGAGTGGTTGGCTGCACTTTGAATCGCTTTGACAAAATCTTGTTCGGCCTGATTAATGTCTTCAGGAACATCACATTTTCTATGCCAGTATGAAAGGAGGTTTTGAAATTGGTACCATTTTGCTAGAGCAAAGTTCCAGGCTTCAGATGGAGGTGGAGGTGGGGTGGGTAGATCTAACTTAAGATCAATTTGGACCCCATAGTGGTCGCTTGTGAGTGTGGGCTCAACTGACCATGTTGCTGCATCTCTTAGGGAGGCTGAAACGAAGGTAAGGTCTATTTCTACATCCTTGGATGTGGGTGGGTTCATTCTTGTTTAGGATTTGTATTTCCGGAAGCTGGTCTAGTAGATGTGCAATGTGAATGCCGACTTCATTTGTTGTGTTCGAGCCCAGTGCCTTAGGAATGTCGGATCATAGGCAGCCTTTTTCATTGGGAGACTTTCTATTACTATTTTTTGAAAGTAGGCTCTTCCCACGGTGCAGAAGGAGTGTAATTTGGGTGTGGATGATCACCCTCTCTATCAAGAATCATGCTTTTTAAATGTAGTCTGTTTAGGACTTTTCCTGCTCTTGCAGCCCAAGAGTTTCCATTGTTTTGGCCTAGTCCAACCACCATGGCCTGCCGTACTGGGATTGGATCAGAAGAATAATTATCTTACTGATAATTGTTGATGTCTTTTGTAATTTCTTTCCTGTAGAGAGGGCAAACCCGTCTCCAGTCTAAGAATTTCAAGCCTGGTCCACATGGGGCTCCCAGTGCGGCTCTCATAGCATTGTTTTGGGCAACTTCAAGCTTTTTCCACTGTTGGTGTGATAGATTTGTGAGTGCAGGTGCTGCATAATCGATCACTGATCTGACTGCCTGTACATAGTATGTGCGAAGGACTTGCAGATTGGCTCCTCCAGAAGGGAGGTTAGCGACCTGAGGATTGCCGTCCGGGCCGCAGTTCGCTCTCTCAAGTAAGTGACCTCAGCATTAAAATTCATGTGTGTGTCCAGGATGATTCCTAGATACTGATAGGTGTCCACCCATTCAATTGGTTGACCTTGTTCTGTGAGTTGGATGTTGGGCTTCTCTATTTTTATGGGCATCGCCTTTGACTTGAGGGGGTTGAGTTTGATCCTAATCTGTTTTGCCTCTTTACTGATGCAGTCTAAGCATTTGGGTGCAAGGCGCGCCGCATCCCTTCCTTTTATGATGATGACAAAGCCATCTGCGTAGTTTAGCAGCCTGCAGTGATGTGGAGTTTCAACCTCATTATTCTTTCCATTAAACAGTTGAAGAGAAGAGGGCTGAGAATACCTCCTTGCGGTGTACCATTTTCATGTCTTTTGTACTCAGAAACTGTGCCATGAAGTTTACTCTTGCTTCTCTGTTTATGAGACAGTTTTTGGTCCAGGAGAGCAGGTTGCCTCTGACCTCTTTGTCGATGAGGCAGCAGAGAATAGCTGGGGCGCTAGCCAGTTCAAAAGCTTTTTCGAGGTCCAGGACATCAGCATTCCTGGTCTGTCATTCAAGTGGGCTAACAGAGTTGTAATACATTCCACTGTGCCAATCCCTCTTCTATAGGCATACATATCATGGTGCAGTTTAGGCATTTTCCACTCCAGTCTGTTGAGTGCCATTCTGTCAGCCGTCTTGGCTGCACAGCTTTGGAGAGAGATGGGCCTGGGATTAGCTGGATCTTTGGGTTTTGGGATCGGCACTATGTCTGCTCTATTCCAAGCTGTAGGTTTGGTTTGAGAAGTCCAGGTTAAATTAATTAACCTTAGGTATGCAGCGTCTCCCTCTGGGCCGAGGTTTCTAATAATTTTATAGGTTATTTTGTCGTCTCCAGGGGATGTATCCTTGGAGTTTTTCTTAGCACGATTGGAGCTCATCAGTGTGAAGGGGGCATTAGTGTCAGGACTTCTCACCTGCTTTAAGGATTCTGTGCCACCTTTTTCTTCCTCTAGTCCGTCTGTACTGCTAATACATCTGGTGGAAGTTGATTGCTGGCTGCTCTCTCTGCAAACCTGGTTGCCAGTACTTCGGCTTCCTGTTGAGGATCCTTGGGTGTGGGGCTTTAGGTGTTTTATTCCCTTTGCCCGGTGGATTTGCTGCCACATCTCTCCAAGAGGTGTGTTCATTCAGGTGTGAACACCATTCCAGCCACTTTTGTTCTTTATTAGTCTGTCTCTCGATGCACATGTTCCTTGACCTCACAAAGTAAGGTCCTGTTGCGGTCACTTGGCTGCTTTTTGTATAGCTTTCTTGTTCTGTTGAGTCTATGGTCGAGTTCTTGACACGTTCCCTAGTACCAATGATCTTTATGGTGTCCGGTGGACTGTTTTTTCAGTGGGAATGAGTGGTTGGCTGCACTTTGAATTGCTTTGACAAATCTTGTTCTGCCTGATTAATGTCTCCGGGAAGATCATAGTTTCTATGCCACTCTTAAATGAGGTTTTTGAAATCGGTCCCAGTTTTGCTAAAGCAAAGTTCCAGGCTTCAGATGGAGGAGGAGGTGGGTGGGTAGTTCTAACTTAAGATCAATTTGGACCCCATAGTGGTCGCTTGTGAGTGTGGGCTCAACTGACCATGTCGCTACATCTCTTAGGGAGGCTGAAACTAAGGTAAGGTCTAATTTGCCTCCTTGGATGTGGATAGGTTCATTCTTGTTTAGGATTTGTATTTCTGGAA
>WNGS01161750.1:0-11462 GCA_020271785.1 Procambarus virginalis | reverse complement strand
CCCTGCAAGACTACACATGAAATGATATCACTCCGTCCCACGGACGATCAAGAATGAAATTACCACAATGGAATAATATAATATTACATGGACATCCTCTCAGTCCTTGGCTAATCTATGTATATACTCTGTTCCCGTGTTACCAACACACAACACACACTGTACGTCTGTGCTCACAAGACGTAAGTCCCTCAGGACTGACACATGACAAACAAGGGTGATTATCTCCTCGTCCACACTTCACTTCACCTACAGGTGCTGCGTGACAATGCGACGGAACACTTGACCTCGAATTCAAGCTTTAGAGACTACTAATCACCAGAAATACACACATAGGTACTTACATTCATACTGCCGGCTTACACACACCATTCCCATACATCAGGCACCCCGCTATGGGTGGCTGGCTCAGTGGTAGTAGGCTGGCTGGTTGGTACCTCAGCGGTATCGTTCGTACAATGGCGCGCACCGAACCCTCCCACAACACGGCTTGTTTCGTACCCTCGACCCACCGGTAAGTGAAGCGTTCGTACACAGGTGACGCGCACAATGATATCGTCTTAAACAAACATGGGAAATCTGCCTTAAAGCACTAACACTTATTTCCCCGTTCCCATCGACTGCTACAGAGCACTAGCAAGTCTAATCATCACTGGTATGGGATCTACGAGTCTGTTACTGCTCGTATGCACGTTACCCCACGATCCCAGACCGATCACAAGATCTTCTATACCCACTGTACACTGTCTTTTCCCCTCCAAGCGACGACTTCGGCCGGATTCTGTGACGACCGCTGTCGTAGATGAAGCAGGAGGTGCAGCAGCTGAGTAGTTAATTAAGCCACCCCGGCGCCCTATACACAAGCGGCCAACAATGTGCATAGGAGCGTCTTGACAGGGTGATGGCTCCTCCAGAATGACGCTCACACCGTCGATTCCCGCGTATTCCTCGGAATAACCAATGAGGGGGAAGGCATACTGGGGCCTACCCCTCTCCTCCAATCAGCGACGGTGTAGCATAGCCCCTAGGGCAACTCCAAGATGGCCGACCAACATGGCGGCTCAAGATGTTTACTAAGATGGCGTCTGTTTCCATGGCGACGCCTCAAGTGGCTGGCGAGCGGGTGGCCCGCAGCTACCCACGCCAGGCCTAACTGTTTTCCCGCGCAAACTAGAGTCTCGCCCTAGCTATACAATGAGAGATGCTATTGGCTCTATCTCTGTCCACAGACATGCTACCACGGCCACGGTAACATTTCTGGACTGCTGGTGACTGGGGCTCTCACGCGAGCTCAAACACTAGATGTTTCGGTTGATGGTTACCAAAGTTAAGTCCGCACACTTAACAAGTGCACTTAACAAGTGTACTGGCCTCCCACAGGCATAAGAGCACTATTGTAAGTGAGCTGGTGAACCATCCCCTCACAGTAACCAGGTAATGCTCGTACACGTGAATCGGCTGAAGAAGTTCCAGGGCCCCAGGCCCATTGCACTAACCAATGTTTCCATTACCAGTGAGGGAGAGGATGATTGATCTGGGGACCCAACTAATCTCATTCTCAATAATTCTAGTTCTGTGAATGCTGTGGAGGAGGGACTGTCCCATTTGCAGATGTCCCATCGTGACGAGGTGCAGTCGTTGCTTGACGAATTCTCCAGTCTGTTCGGGGAGGTCCCGACCCAGACTAATGCCATTTACCATGATGTCAAGCTGACGGACTACACCCTCATTCGCCTTCAACCCTATTGGATGAGTCCGGAAAAGAAGGCCATCGTACGTAAGGAGGTCAACTTCTTGCTCCAGCACGGCTTCATCAGGCCGAACCAGGGCTCTTGGTGCTCGCCCAGCATTTTGGTCCCCAAACCAGATGGCTCCTGGCGATTATGCACCGACTACCGGCAGCTCAACAAGGTGACCATAGTGGACGCCTATCCGTTGCCACGGCTCGAGGACTGTATCAACGAAATCGGGAACACAACGTATGTCTCGAAATTCGATCTCTCAAGGGGGTACTATCAAATCCCGCTCACTGAATGTGCTAAACAACTAACTGTGTTCGTGACACCCAAGGGTGTTTTTGAGTATCAAGTGTTACCGTTCGGCTTGCGTAATGCCCCTGCCATGTTCCAGAGGCTAATGAACTCTTTGCTCGCTAATGTGCCAAATTGTCGGGCGTATTTAGATGATATTGTGCTCTTTGATAGTAAATGGGCTGACCACATAGCTAGGTTACGCCAGTTGTTCACCGTGTTGAAAAATGCAAATCTAACCTTAAATGCAAAAAAGTGTCATTTTGGCCAAGGCACAGTGACGTACCTCGGTTATGAAGTGGGCCAAGGAAAAGTGTTACCTCGGCAAGATAAAATCAGTGCCATTCTGGACTATCCAGTGCTCAGGTCTAAAAAGGACATTCAATGATTTATCGGTATGTGTGCGTACTATCGACGCTTTTGTCAGAACTTTTCCAGTGTTGCCACTCCTCTCACAGACTTGTTGCGGAAGGCTGTTAAATTTAAGTGGTCATCTGACTGCGCAGAGGCATTTAAAAATTTGAAATTGATCTTAGCTTCCGCCCCAGTGCTTGCTAGTCCAAGGTTCGACCGTCCGTTTAAAATTCAGGTTGACGCGTCTGACTCGGGTGCTGGTGCAGTATTGTTGCAAACTGGGGATGATAAAGTGGAACACCCAGTATATTATTACTCTGTGAAATTTGACAAGGCACAGCGCAATTATTCAGTGATAGAAAAAGAGGCATTGGCGCTAGTGTTAACATGTAAAAAGTTCGAAGTCTACCTCACTGGTAATATAGTGGAAGTGTACACGGACCATAACCCACTAGTTTTCATGAATCAGATGAAGCAGAAGAATAAACGCATCCTCAGGTGGGCATTGTACCTACAGGACTTTAATCTGTCTATTATCCACCTAAAGGGCTGGTTCAACGTGATAGCCGACGCTCTGTCCCGCTTGTCTGAGTAACATTCATCTGAGCCACAGGAAGCCATATACCAACTGTCATTCTTTAGTTATTTTTTTTTTGTAGGTTCTCCTGTGACATTAAATATTCTGTGTCCAATTTATTTACTTCCCTGTTTTTTTTTGTTTTTTGTGTATGTGTTTTTCTTTCAGAGAATTCCTTTGTACTTTTTTTTGCAGAGAAATTGTTGTTTTGATTGATTTTCTTTTATGTCATGGATTTTCCTTTTATTCTCTGTATACTCTTACAAAAAAAATATGACTACTATTCTAGTAGTCACATTTTTTTTTCTCTGAAGGGGGGAGGAGTGTTACGACCCCTGGGTTCTTTAGATGGAAACCAGAGGTCAAATATGAGCTTAATAAACTACCTCATAGTATTGGACGCATCGCGAGCTGCATTTGTTTGTATCTTCCCTGCCAGACGTAAGACTATTCTTGTTTCTCAAAGAGCATTCAGACTCTTGAACTTGTTGTGGATTAAGTAACATTGTTATAAGATTAACTATCCTTAGAATGAGTAAAGTAACAATACAAGGCATAGGGGAAGATGTTTTAATGTGTATAGCTGTACGATCAATTAGGTTCTTCCCGGCACCACACGAATGCGGGAGGCTGATCTGCACTGAGGCGGTCTTCTCTCAGCTGGCGTCGTGTGGACCGGAACCTCCTACCCTTCTTCTTCGTTTCTTTAATTCTGTGTCTTACTCTAGATAAGTATATACTGTGCTCATTATTCTTATTATCTGGCATACCCATGTTCTATGTGTAGAGTAGTATACTTGGGGTGTAGTAGGTGTTTTTAAGTGTTTATCTTACTAGTTATTCTAACGTGGTCCCCCTACCCTAAGCTGACTCTAACTTCAAGTGATTCAACAGTAGAGCTTTACCCTAGCTTGTATTCAGTGTAACCCCTTGTATCCTGCTTATGTGGGCCAAGGCTTTTAACGTAAGATCGTGTGGTAAAGTTTTTATAATTATTGTTATTGGTGTGAATGTATATGGGGAATTGTTAAGGGGTTAATAAATAAGTAAGCTAGAACAGAGTATCCCTTCTTCCTGAGTGGGAGTACAACGATCTACCTCTAGCCTAACCGGGTCTAGTAACAAGTTATTATTACTGTGGACAATTTACTTTGGGGGCCGGGCCTTTTAGTTCTCCCATATTTGATGCCTCTGTATTCTAACTACCCTTACCCCTTAATAGTACCAGTTCCCCCATAGCAAGCCCACCATTTTTATAACAGAGCACATGACTGTAAAGCTGCCGCCCAGTTGGGTGGGTGTGGAGCAAGACTAGCAACTGTGCGACTCCTCATAGATGTAAAGAGCCTTGTATAGTGACTGTTGTGAGCCTCTTGTTGAATCACTTGTGACACAAAAGATTACTGATGTGTGTATTTGTGTGGGTGATTAAATATGTATGTGTATGTATATTTGTATACGTATGTATATGTACATGTATGCATAAGTATGTGTACATTAATAATTTTGTAACTAGCGTCAAAAGATTGTTATTTGCTTAGCTAAACGAACTAGAGGGTTCAGTTCCTGAACCGATTATGTGCGTCTGTAATCCTTTACACCACCGCCCACGGGATGGGTATTATGGGGGGTGCATAATAAAGAAAGAAAATGAATGGACCGAACCCCACAATTCATTTAGCTAAGCAAGTTACAAAATTCACTATAAGTCGTCACATCATAAATGGGTTTGAGATCGACCACAAGTAGTGCATTACATAATTTATCAGTATTGTGCAGCCTGTGATCCCCGCCTGGCTGGATACTGATACCTAGGTAGTTTTCATGTGTCCGGACACCGGCGATAAGGTGGTATTATTTATTTAACTTAAGAGATATATACTTTTAAATGTTGTCACATTAACGGCTACATCTTCCTTTCTTCTGACATATAGATCTTTAAGATTAATTAAAATATATGGAAACTAATTATACAATTTACTGGCTGGTGTGCTAACTTCACACTCTCAGAGCTAGCCATCAAGTAACTATGAAAACGCATATATCTTCGTTTTCACTTCCGTTATATTTATGACAAAGGATTTTAAATGTAGCCTATATTTCTACCTTTCTGATGACATAAATACTTTCGTTAATTACAATATCTAGATCAAACTAACATTGATTTTCAAAAGGTTGTATATTTTCCATCAATGGAGAGCATCAGCCAAGAAGCATTCTTTAAAATATGAACATCTTTCCTCACCCAATAAGATCTAATCTCTGAATAAAACGCAAAAAACGACTTGATTGTGACCTGTCCAGCGCTGCCCATTGGATGGGGGGAGAGGGGGGTTAATGTGTAGGATAAACATATAAATTGTAACACTATAGCCCTCCATATATGTCAGTTGCTTAAATTATAAACTGTACTAGCTGTCCAACTTTTGCGTCACTCAAAAACAAAACTAAAAAGTACCTAATCTCATCTGCATAGTTTTTTTTTTGCCTTATTGCTTTAAAATTGCACTGTATCTATTGCTACCCAATCTCCCTATCTTTATGTACCCAATCCGAACATCTTTACCATTGTGATCATTGCTGTCTTCTTATATGTGCTATCAATCTGCTGTACTGTGTCTGTTAATCTTGTTTAAATTACCAATCAAGTTGTCAATGTAATCAACCAGAGCTTTAATATACCAATGTGCTTTAATATACTTACTATTCTCTCTCATCTCATTTTTTTCTTGCAATGTATCTGTTATCATTTTATCAATTCTGCTAGAATTTACCTACTTAAAATTATCTGTTAGATTAAGGACCTGCCCAAAACGCTGCGCATACTAGTGGCTTTACAAGATTGCAAATACTATGCTATGTATTATCTCTAACCCAATGTACCTTCTTTAAATTTTAAATTTTGCCCCGAGGGGCGAGTTTATTGGGCAGCGCCACTCATCTTGTGAGTGGACACACCGCCATAGCAGCATGTACAACACTCCCCAATAGGAAGAAAACCCGCTGGGTTGTTCACCCTGTCACTTGTACCCAGACACAGCTGGGACTTGCTTAACTGTCTCAAGTGAACAGCTCCTCAAACAAGAAGATTAACATCTATCAACCCTTAAAAGCTTACGTTATCTTGCGGGTGCAAAATGGGGAAATCTTTTAAGAACAGTATCAATATTTGACAAATAGTGTTTTCCTAACTCAAACAATGTGGGGTTTATTATTCTACACATATTTCTAATGTCTCTCAGGTGGTCACATTCACGTAGATAGTGGTCAAGGCGGAGTCCATCACTCTCACCACAGATTCTGCAACTTCGCTGATCAACTGTTGTTTCCATTCCATATCCCCAAGAATATTTGTATCCAAGACGGATTCTCGCTATTACTGATTCTCTCCCTCGTCCTCCTCCTCTTCGGCCATAACGATTGGGATTGCCAGCTGCAACCATGTTGTACCATCGTATAGATTCACTGGTTTGTGCTTCTATCCTCCTTTCCTCAGTTACCTTGTCACGGTGATGTTGCCTGACAATACCTCTAATTTGTAGGAGAGTCTTGGGTATGAAGTATTCAATATGGTCTCCTTCAGCGCCTTCAGCAGCCAGCACATCTGCTCGTTCATTCCCACATATTCCAACATGGGAGGGGATCCACAGAAACTTTATGACTCTTCCCTGATTGGTAAGTACTCTCACAGCTCTCTTAATTTCAGCGACTATTGCAAGATTTTGTGCCCGATTTTTACTTAGGCTTTGCAGTTCTGCTTTTGAATCGGTACAAATCACTGCACCATTAGTGTTCAGTTCAAGAAACCTTAACGCCATAACAATGGCAGTTAGCTCTGCTTGCGTTGAAGAGGCCTAGTTCTCAATACGGGCTTTTTCTTCATGTCTGCGTTAGAAAGTATTATCCTTGATTACCGTGTATGCTGCACCAGCCCTGCCATTGACAGGATTAGATGACCCGTCAGTGTAGATTTGATCTAGTTCATCTCCGGCTTCTTTATAAATTTCATCGAGATACTTGTGCCTCATTTCTTGTGGTATCATGTTGGATTTTTTCGTTGCCATTTCATTGATGATGATCTTGCACGAGTCATACTCCCAGGGAGGTAACCTCTCTACAGGCAGGAGCTCACGGGCTTGCTCAAGCAGGTGAAGCTCTTCGAGGTAGCAGACTGATCTGTGATGCCATTTTTTGCTTCTCTTGTTTCCACCTGAAAGTAGCACAGAGCTCAGTTTTTTCTTAGCAATATCATTGTAATGGGGATCTCTGGCTATCCTAATTGCAAGCTTAGCATTCAGCTCCTGAATTCTGCTTTTAACACTGGGAAGGGACAACTCCTCTCGTAGATTAGACGTTTTGGCAGTCCTTGGAACTCCAAGAATGATTGTCATGGCTTCATTTTGAATGCTTTCAAGCCTTTTTATATCGCTTTGGGAGTAGGTGCACAGAACTGGTGCGGCATAGTCTATGACGGAGCGCACATAGGTTGTGTACATCATTTTAAGCACGGCAATAGAGGCTCCATGTCCATTCCAGGTCATAGCTTTCAGTGCCTTGAGTCGACTTTTGCATGTTCCTATGAGTTGATTGCGCTCCTCTTTCTTTCCCTTGTTAGAGCCGACAGTGACGCCAAGGTACCGATAGTGGTCAACCCATTCAAGTGTTACATCATTAATTTGCAGTTCTTCATTTGCTCTCCGCTTGCGATGGGAGTATGCCTTCGTCTTGTTTGTGGAGAGAGTGAAACCGAGCTCAATACATTTCCTTCCAAGGAGTTCAATGGACTGTTCAATTTTTCCCAAGGTGGGAGCTTGTATTAGGACATCATCTGCATATCCCACTTGTTGTGTTCCCCGGAAAATCAATATTTGCAATGGCGTTCATAAGTACATTGAATAGTGTAGGGCTTAAGACTCCGCCTTGGGGGGTCCCGAGTTCCATATTCATTGTTCTGGAGACTGCTCCATTGAAGCAGACCTTGGCTTTCCTTCCTGTGAGGTAGTCTTCAACCCATTTCATGAGTCTCCCCTTGACACCCATGCATGCAAGCTCGTCCAGGATCGCAATCCCCTGTGCTTTGTCGAAGGCTCCTTTGATGTCAACAAATACAGAGTACCTAGCCGTGTCATTAGCCAAGTAATTAACTATACAATTTGCTGTGCTCCGTCCTTTAACAAATCCATTGACCCCCTCCCCTAACCTGCCTATTTTGTGCAACAGTCGGTTTAGGATGATCCTTTCAAGCATCTTACAAGTGCATGACACGAGACTGATAGGTCTGTAATTACCAGGGTCATTAGGCTTCGGTATGGGAACAATTATTGCGTGTTTCCATTGTGTGGGGCAACACTCCACTTAAGAATGACTTGTTAAACAGGTGGAGTAGTGGATTCCCAGACACTTCACACAGCGCATTGAGTATGTCGTAGGTGACGCCATCTTCACCAGGCGCTGTACTTTTACCCTTTTTCATAGCGCCCCTTACTTCTTGGGCTGTGATTGGTTCCCCATATTCGTCATCACTAGACAGTGCTCTTGTTATCCTAATCCTTCTGTCATCACGTCGCAGGAGCTGTTCCCTGCTGATTTCTGCAGGAAGGGAGGAGGAGGATGCTGCATCACTCCACTTGTGAATTAGTTCTTCAGCCTTACCCTGGGGGTCTTTGTGAGCCGCAGGCCGGGCTCTGCCACCCTTAGCTATCTGAATTTTTGCCCACACCTGTCTTGCAGATGTTTCCCTTCCAATAGAGCTGGTGAACTCCAGCCATTGTCTTTCCCGCTCTTTAACCTTCTCTTCTTGTACATAAATAAATAAATAAATATATATATATTGACATGCATTCAATATGTAGTTATATATTTTTCAAGAATTTCAAATAGGTTATGAAAATACACACATTGGTACATTATTGCAAAGGTACTATACTATATACATATATATATATATATATATATATATATATATATATATATATATATATATATATATATATATATATATATGTATAAATTGTTGCAAGTCGAGCAATAAAATATTTTACATTGAACAACAAATGAGATTGGAAAAGCAGTATTGCCACCTCTGCTATACTGAAAAAAATAGTCCCCAGACACACCCTGTGGGTAGTAATGGACCCCCATACCGACCCTATGAGGGGTAGTGGACCCCATAATAACACTATTGGCGGTAGTGGACATTATACAAACACTATGGGCGGTAGTTGACTTCATAGCGAACCTGTGGGCGGTAATGGACCCCCTACCGACCCTGTGGGCGGTAGTGGAACCCCTACCGACCCTGTGGGTGGCAGTGGACTCCCTATCGACCCTGTGGGCGGCAGTGGACCCCCTACCAACCCTGTGGGCAGTAGTGGACCCCTACCGACCATGTGGACGCCCTACCGACCCTGTGGGCGGTAGTGGACCCCCTACCGACCCTGTGGACCCCATACCGACCATGTGGGCGGTAGTGGACCCCCTATCGACCCCGTGGGCGGGAATGGACCTCCTACCAACCCTGTGGGCGGTAGTGGACCCCTACCGACCATGTGGACGCCCTACCGACCCTGTGGGCGTTAGTGGACCCCCCTACCGACCCTGTGGACCCCATACCGACCCTGTGGGCGGTAGTGGACCCCCATACCGACCCTATGAGGGGTAGTGGACCCCATAATAACACTATGGGCCGTAATGGACACTATAGAAACACTATGGGCAGTAGTTGACTTCATAGCGACCCTGTGGGCGGTAGTGGACCCCAACCGAGCCTGTGGACGGTAGTGGACGCCCTACCGACCCTGTGGGCGGTAGTGGACCCCATACCGACCCTGTGGGCAGCAGTGGACCCCCTACCAACCCTGTGGGCGGTAGTAGACCCCCTACCGACCCTGTGGGCGGCAGTGGACCCTATATACTATTCCTGTGGGCGATACTGGACCCTATACTTATCCTGTGGGTGGCAATGGACGCCATGCACATCCAGTGGGTATTATTGGACCCCATACTTATTCTGTGGGTGATTGGAGCCCCATACCCATCCTGTGGGTTATAGTGGACGCCATACTCATCCTGTGGGTGGTATTGGACCCCATACCCATCCTGTGGGTGGTAGTGGACGCCATACACATCCAGTGGATGGTATTGAACCCCATACCCTTCCTGTGTGTGGATGTGATCCCCATACCCATCCTGTGGGTGGATGTGACCCCCCTACCCATCCTGCGGCTGGTATTGGACCCCTTACCTACCTAACAGGTGGTAGTGGACCCTATACCCATCCTATATAATTGGTATAGTAGATACCATACCATCCTGTTTGCAGTAGTTTACCCCATAGACGTTCCAACATAACATCGTTTTCTGTTAGTGTTCCTACAGAACATTCTTTAAATATTTTAAAAGCACAAACTATGGTATATATTATTGATTGGGTGAAGCACTGTTATTCTATGTAATAATTTATAGTGCTTATTATAATTTACTAAGAACAACTAATATTTCTCAAAACAAAACTACGAGCCTTCAATAGGATGTAGCTGATCTTTAATATTCTAAGAGCATGGACAATAGTAGGTAAATTTCACAACCCATATGGGACCTGAAAACTACAATTTTCATTATAAGTGAACCAATCACGACTATTCTGCTATCTACGTTGATGGACGGGTACTGTGAGACGTAAATTGGTACGTGAGGAAGAGTTTGGGCCTTAGTAAAAAAGGTAACTGGGAATATATCACATATGTACTAAATCACATTCAACAAATTGACTTTAAGCATTAAGTCACATATGTGCTGTCTTGTGTGAGGACGGGTTGACGTATTTATGTCAAATGTTAGAGTATTACCTTTGTGGCACCATTTTATGAAATATTTTCACAAACGTTCTGTGTTTGCTGGGATAGGGGAGCCGTGGTACCTGAGGGTAGTCCCCTCGTCCTCTTCTCTCTCACTCTCTGTTGCCAGGCCAGAAGTTACACAATTCAGAGAAAACCTGTAACTATTCACACAGAATACTTACGACAACGAGAGTTACATCTTTGGAATGCTGAAGGCATCCCCTTTGAAATGAGACGTGATTCCACTAGTCTATCTTCATTACCAAGAAAGATAGACTTTTGTGCACACCTTGAGGATACCGGCTTACCTTGAGGTGCTTCCGGGGCTTATCGTCCCCGCGGCCCGGTCATCGACCAGGCCTCCTGGTTGCTGGACTGATCAACCAGGCTGTTGGACGCGGCTGCTCGCAGCCTGACGTATGAGTCACAGCCTGGTTGATCAGGTATCCTTTGGAGGTGCTTATCCAGTTCTCTCTTGAACACTGTGAGGGGTTTGCCAGTTATGTCCCTTATGTGTAGTGGAAGCGTGTTGAACAGTCTCGGGCCTCTGATGTTGATAGAGTTCTCTCTCAGAGTACCAGTTGCACCTCTGCACCCCATGCACATCTCCACCATTTTCTGAGGCAAAAGGTATTTTCTACCTATCACCTAACAGATGTAAGC
>WNGS01161749.1:55793-67011 GCA_020271785.1 Procambarus virginalis | reverse complement strand
TGAATTATTAGTTGCGTGCATAGGTGACATACTTAACATAATAGTTTCCCTGAAAATCTTCATAGAAAACACCGACCTTACCTAACCTTGTTAGTATTTAAAATAAGCATCTTATAGCTTCGTATTACAATTGTTACTTAACCTATATAGGTATAGGTTAGGTAATAATTGTATTTACGAAGCAATAAGATGCTTGTCTTAACATATTAACAAGGTTAGGTAAGGTCGGTGTTTTCTATGAAGATTTTCAAGGAAACTATTATGTTAAGTAGTCACCTATGCACATATTTAATAAGTCAATATTGATTATTAAATTTGCGAGGACGGGTTGCAGACCGACAACCAGAGCGCAACTCCATAGTCTCCTGAGACTGATGGATGCCTACTACTACATTAAAGAATTATCATGATATAAAATATATGCACAAAGAATTCTTATTGGTAGGACATGGTAACACTGGAGCGAGCGAGCGAGGGTGGGGCCGAACCTGGGCCGAACGAGCCCCAGGAGGTGGAAGTCCCATTGCCGCAACTAAGGGTTACAGAGTTCATCACAGCCTTCTTCCACCTGAGGTCGTCTTCCTTCAAGACCAAGCAAAAGGAAGAGTGATAATTATTAGTTAAAATTATCCTCTAGTGCACAAACACTAGTGTTCACACACTAACATACCATGTGTACACGCTGTAGTGGACCAAGTGTATATGCGCTAACAGACCATGTGTACACGCTGTAGTGGAACAAGTGAATATGCGCTAACAGACCATGTGTACACGTACTAGCGATGCCTAGTACTACTCGCCTAAGTTACACATGTACACACGCTTGGGGTCTCCAAACTCGGAGATCGCCGAGGTCGAGGCCGCAGAAGAACCATCCCAGCAAGGTCAAGAACGACCCCCACTTCCTGAAGCAGAACCTGGGCCGAACGAGCCCCAGGAGGTGGAAGTCCTGTACGCAACTACGGGTTCCAGACAGAGATCATCACATCCTTCTTTCACCCGAGGCCGGCTTCCTTCAAGACCAAGTAAAGAAAGAGTGAAAATTATGAATTAAAAATTATCACACAAAATTATTCTCAACCAAGTATACTCACGTTAGCAATTACCCAAGTGTACTCACGCTAGCAATTACCCAAGTGTACTCACGCTAGCAATTACCCAAGTGTACTCACGCTAGCAATTACCCAAGTGTACTCACGCTAGCAATTACCCAAGTGTACTCACGCTAGCGATTACCCAAGTGTACTCACGCTAGCAATTACCCAAGTGTACTCCCGCTAGTGATTAACCAAATTTACACGTACTAGTGATTAACCGAGTGTACATGCGCAAGTAATTAACCAAGTGTACTCCCACTAGCGATTACCCAAGTGTACTCACGCTAGCGATTAACCAAATGTACACGGCACTTTTGTACAGTGTACAAGCGCTAGCGATGAACCCATTGTACACGCGTTAGCGATTAACCTCATGTGCATGCGCTAGTGATTAACCCAGTTTACATGTGTTAGCAATTAACAGTTGTTAATTGTTAATCACATAGTTAATCAAGTGCTACTGATTGTGTGTACTCGCTAGGGCGAGTACATTTGGCTAATCTCTAGTGTGAGTACACTTGGATGCCTACTACTACTGATTAACCAAGTGTACTCATGCTAGTGAACAACCAAGAGTAATCATGCTAGCGGTTAACCAAGAGTAATCATGCTAGCGTTAACCAAGAGTAATCATGCTAGTGAACAACCAAGAGTAATCATGCTAGCGGTTAACCAAGAGTAATCATGCTAGCGGTTAACCAAGAGTAATCATGCTAGTGAACAACCAAGAGTAATCATGCTAGCGGTTAGCCAAGAGTAATCATGCTAGTGAACAACCAAGAGTAATCATGCTAGCGGTTAACCAAGAGTAATCATGCTAGTGAACAACCAAGTGTAATCATGCTAGCGGTTAACCAAGAGTAATCATGCTAGTGAACAACCAAGAGTAATCATGCTAGGGGTTAACCAAGAGTAATCATGCTAGTGAACAACCAAGAGTAATCATGCTAGCGGTTAACCAAGTGTAATCATGCTAGCGGTTAACCAAGAGTAATCATGCTAGTGAACAACCAAGAGTAATCATGCTAGCGGTTAACCAAGAGTAATCATGCTAGTGAACAACCAAGAGTAATCATGCTAGCGGTTAACCAAGAGTAATCATGCTAGTGAACAACCAAGTGTAATCATGCTAGTGAACAACCAAGAGTAATCATGCTAGTGAACAACCAAGAGTAATCATGCTAGCGGTTAACCAAGAGTAATCATGCTAGTGAACAACCAAGAGTAATCATGCTAGCGGTTAACCAAGTGTAATCATGCTAGCGGTTAACCAAGAGTAATCATGCTAGCGGTTAACCAAGTGTAATCATGCTAGCGGTTAACCAAGAGTAATCATGCTAGTGAACAACCAAGAGTAATCATGCTAGCGGTTAACCAAGAGTAATCATGCTAGTGAACAACCAAGAGTAATCATGCTAGCGGTTAACCAAGAGTAATCATGCTAGTGAACAACCAAGTGTAATCATGCTAGTGAACAACCAAGAGTAATCATGCTAGTGAACAACCAAGAGTAATCATGCTAGCGGTTAACCAAGAGTAATCATGCTAGTGAACAACCAAGAGTAATCATGCTAGCGGTTAACCAAGTGTAATCATGCTAGCGGTTAACCAAGAGTAATCATGCTAGCGGTTAACCAAGTGTAATCATGCTAGCGGTTAACCAAGAGTAATCATGCTAGCGGTTAACCAAGAGTAATCATGCTAGCGGTTAACCAAGAGTAATCATGCTAGCGGTTAACCAAGAGTAATCATGCTAGCGGTTAACCAAGAGTAATCATGCTAGCGGTTAACCAAGAGTAATCATGCTAGTGAACAACCAAGTGTAATCATGCTAGCGGTTAACCAAGAGTAATCATGCTAGTGAACAACCAAGTGTAATCATGCTAGCGGTTAACCAAGAGTAATCATGCTAGCGGTTAACCAAGAGTAATCATGCTAGTGAACAACCAAGAGTAATCATGCTAGCGGTTAACCAAGAGTAATCATGCTAGTGAACAACCAAGTGTAATCATGCTAGCGATTAACCAAGAGTAATCATGATAGTGAACAACCAAGAGTAATCATGCTAGCGGTTAACCAAGAGTAATCATGCTAGTGAACAACCAAGTGTAATCATGCTAGCGATTAACCAAGAGTAATCATGCTAGCTGTTAACCAAGAGTAATCATGATAGCGGTTAACCAAGAGTAATCATGCTAGTGAACAACCAAGAGTAATCATGCTAGCGGTTAACCAAGAGTAATCATGCTAGTGAACAACCAAGTGTAATCATGCTAGCGATTAACCAAGTGTAATCATGATAGTGAACAACCAAGTGTAATCATGCTAGCGATTAACCAAGTGTAATCATGCTAGCGGTTAACCAAGTGTAATCATGATAGTGATTAACCAAGTGTAATCATGCTAGCGATTAACCAAGTGTAATCATGCTAGCGGTTAACCAAGTGTAATCATGATAGCGGTTAACCAAGAGTAATCATGATAGTGATTATCCAAGTGTAATCATGATAGCGGTTAACCAAGTGTAATCATGCTAGCGGTTAACCAAGTGTAATCATGCTAGCGGTTAACCAAGTGTAATCATGATAGCGGTTAACCAAGTGTAATCATGATAGCGGTTAACCAAGAGTATCATGCTAGCGGTTAACCAAGAGTAATCATGCTAGCGGTTAACCAAGAGTAATCATGCTAGCGGTTAACCAAGAGTAATCATGATAGCGATTAACCAAGTGTAATCATGATAGCGGTAACCAAGTGTACACACGCTAGCGATTAACCAAGTGTGCTCATGCTAGCGATTAACGAAGTGTACACTCGGTTAATCGCTATCGTATTTGCGTATGCCTTTCCATTGGAGACTTTCGGCGCCGTTGAGAGGGGGGGGGGGGACCTGCTGCCTGGGTAACAGCTTCTCCCCTGAATCAACCTACCCTGGCTTTGCGCCCTGGTGAGGCCACTCCAGACCGACAACCAGAGCGCAACTCCATAGTCTCCTGAGACTGATGGATGCCTACTCCCGCTAGCAATTAACGAAGTGTACTCACGCCAGCGGTTAACGAAGTGTACTTAAACTAGCGATTAACCAAGTGTACTCACGCTAGCGATTAACCAAGTGTACTCACGCTAGCGATTAACCAAGTGTACTCACGCTAGCAATTAACCAAGTGTACTCACGCTAGCGATTAACCAAGTGTACTCACGCTAGCAATTAACCAAGTGTACTCACGCTAGCGATTAACCAAGTGTACTCACGCTAACGATTAACTGCACCTCCACTCAACCAATTGACAAGAAGGTTAGTTTCCCTTCCTCACCCTTCCTGTTTGGCCTGGTGCAGAATGAGACAAGGAGGAGGGCAGTGGTGGAGTCTGCAGCCACCACCACTACTCTTCCTCTTCTCTCACTCCATACGAGGTCAAGGGTGAGAGGGTTACTTACCTGGTCAAAGTCAGTGAGGTCTGGGTATCCCTGTCAGGTGTGGTTGGAGTCTCTGTCAGGTATGGTTGTAGTCTCTGTCAGATGTGGTTGGAGTCCCTGCCAGGTGTGTGTCTCCACTTAGCTCAGTGGGACGTTCGGCGATGATCTACTTTCAACCTCCAAGGAGCATCTACCCCGGAAGGAACAGTGGTAGTGTGGTCTCACTACGTCTTTGGTGGACTTTAGTGGGTGCGAGGGCTGAGGTAGGTAGGGAAGCTTTGGTGGGCCTTGGGGGTGAGAGAAGTTTGGGGGCTAAGGTAAGTTGGAAGGCTTCGGTAGGAGTTGGGGTTGAGGTGGGCGTGAGGGCTGAGGTGGGCGTGAAAGCTGAGATGGGTGGTGGTAGAACAATCGCACCTCTGCATAATGCTCATCACAAAACAAACACCAAGAAGTGCCACGAGGATGCAGACACAGATGAAGAATTTTCGAGCACGAGTCCATCTGCTCGATGTGCGTTTACGCTTCTGGCCTTTGCGCCTCTGTCCACTGCACCTCTGGCCTCTGCTCATGTGGCCTCTGCTCATGTGGCCTTCGAGCATCTGGTCTTTGTGCTTGTGGTCTTTGGGAAGGTGACTGTGTATAGTCTTGGGCCCTCCATTGAGGACTCGAGCCACTCGTCCATCTACGGCAGGCGGTGCCTCCTGAAGGGCATCAGACGCGGGACGGAGTCAAGGGTAGGCAGTCAGGTCTAGCTGCCCTTCACATGGACCTTCACATGGTCTGGGACCAGCCTGCCGACCATTGGTAAGGCAACGAGCCACCTCCACAAGACACACATGTTACCGCAAGTGTGGGTCTCCACGTGGGTCGTGACCTGGTCACCCTTGGACTCACCCGGAACCTGGTTCAAGCACGGCCTGGACTTTCCTGGGACCTGGCTCATGCAGGAACTGGATTTCCATGGGGCCTTTCTCCTGCGCGACCTATACTTCCCCGGAGCCTGGTTCAAGCAGGAGCCGGACTTCTCCGGAGCCTGGTTCAAGCAGGAGCCGGACTTCTCCGGAGCCTGGCTCATGCAGGAGCCGGACTTCCACAGAACCTGGTTCAAGCAGGACATGGATTTCCCCAGAGCCTGGATCAAGCAGGACATGGCCTTCCCCAGAGCCTGGATCAAGCAGGACATGGCCTTCCCCAGAGCCTGAATCAAACAGGACATGGCCTTCCCCAGAGCCAGGTTCAAGCAGGACATGGCCTTCCCCAAAGTCAGGTTCAAGCAGGACCTGGACATCACCAGAGCCTGGTTCAAGCAGGAACTGGGCCTCCCTGGGGACGGGCTCATGCAGGAATAGGACCTCCCTAGAGCCTGGCTTAGCCAGGACCAAACTCTCGTCGTGATCTGGTCGAAGAAGGACCTGAGCCGGGGACTCCAAGCGAGGAGCAGCCCGACACCGAAGATGGTCAGTATCACTGTCTCTCTCAAGATTATCAGCATTATACTCAAGTTGATAATTTATATAACAAATTTACAGTCAACAATTATTCTTTAATCCGCAAAAAAATTGTGTTTGATGTTAATACACGAGAAGTGAGATTTAATTTAGCAAGACTTATGGTGAATAACTGAATAACTTAGCTAGACCTGTATTGGCCTATGGTTAATAACTTAGCGAGACCTGTGTGGGACTATGGTGAATAACTTAGTGAGACCTGTGTGAGCCTATGGTGAAAAACTTAGCAAGACCTGTGTAGGCCTAAGGTGAATAACTTAGCGAGACCTGTGTGGGCCTATGGTGAATAACTTAGCAAGACCTGTGTGGGGCTATGGTGAATAACTTAGCAAAACCTGTGTAGGGCTATGGTGAATAACTTAGTGAGACCTGTGTGGGGCTATGGTTAATAACTTAGCGAGACCTGTGTGGGCCTACGGTGAATAACTTAGCAAGACCTGTGTGGGGCTATGGTGAATAACTTTGCGAGACCTGTGTGGGCCTATGGTGAATAACTTAGCAAAACCTGTGTAGGGCTATGGTGAATAACTTAGTGAGACCTGTGTGGGGCTATGGTTAATAACTTAGCGAGACCTGTGGGCCTACGGTGAATAACTTAGCAAGACCTGTGTGGGGCTATGGTGAATAACTTTGCGAGACCTGTGTGGGCCTATGGTGAATAACTTAGCAAGACCTGCTTGGGGCTATGGTGAATAACTTAGCAAGACCTGTGTGGGCCTATGGTGAATAACTTAGCGATACCTGTGTGGGGCTATGGTGAATAACTTAGCGATACCTGTGTGGGACTATGGTGAATAACTTAGTGAGACCTGTGTGAGCCTATGGTGAAAAACTTAGCAAGACCTGTGTAGGCCTAAGGTGAATAACTTAGCAAAACCTGTGTAGGGCTATGGTGAATAACTTAGTGAGACCTGTGTGGGGCTATGGATAATAACTTAGCGAGACCTGTGTGGGCCTACGGTGAATAACTTAGCAAGACCTGTGTGGGGCTAAGGTGAATAACTTAGCAAAACCTGTATAGGGCTATGGTGAATAACTTAGCGATACCTGTGTGGGCCTATGGTGAATAACGTGGTACATTATTCACCATAGGCTCACCTATTGTATTGTACCTTACATGAAGAATAGTCGTGACTGGAGACGGCACACTGACGTAGACGCACTGGCTACCCATGCCATCAATTGAGTCGCGGTCATGGAGGACTTACTGGCCGCCTCCACCTTTCTTTCCTCCTCCTTCCCCCTTCACCTTCTCATCCTCCACCAACACCATCACGACCAACAACAACCAACAATCAACAACAGCAATAGCCACCAACTACAACCACCAACACCAGCAACAACCATGACCACAACAACAAACAATAACAAGTAATAACAACAACAACTACTACCACCAACAACAACAACAATCAACAACAATAACAACAAAAACAATACAAAAACAAGCCCAATCATCAATAACAACAACAACTACCACCACCAGCAACAACATCAACAACAACCAACAACAATCAACAACAACAACAACAATAAATAACAGCAACAAACAACATCAACCATGACTACCAACAACTACTACCACTAGAACTAACAAAAACAACAACAACGACAACAAAAACCCAACAACAACAACAACAACAACAGCAACATTCAAGCCCACAAGCAACTTTCCCTCCACCAACAATTAATGAGCCTCTTGGGATTCCTGTGTGAGTGTGTAGTAATATAACCATGTGTGTGTGTGTGTGTACATACCTATTTGTACTTACCTATTTGTGCTTGCAGGATCGAGCATTGACTCTTGGATCCCGCCTTTCCAGCTATCGGTTGTTTACAGCAATGACTCCTGTCCCATTTCCCTATCATACCTAGTCTTAAAAGTATGAATAGTATTTGCTTCCACAACCTGTTCCCCAAGTGCATTCCATTTTTCCACTACTCTCACGCTAAAACAAAACTTCCTAACATCTCTGTGACTCATCTGAGTTTCCAGTTTCCACCCATGTCCCCTCGTTCTGTTATTATTCCGTGTGAACATTTCATCTATTTCCACTTTGTCAATTCCCCTGAGTATTTTAGTACACACACACACACACACTGTGTGTGTGTGTATGTGTGTATGTGTGTATGTGTGTATGTGTGTATGTGTGTGTGTGTGTGTGTGTGTGTGTGGTGTGTGGTGTGTGTGTGTGTGTGTGTGTTGTGTGTGTGTGTGTATGTGTATGTGTGTACTCACCTATTTGTACTCACCTATTTGTGCTTGCGGGGGTGGAGCTTTGGCTCTTTGGTCCCGCCTCTCAACTGTCAATCAACTGGTGTGTGTGTATTCACTTAGTTGTATTTTACGGGGGTTGAGCTTTGCTCTTTCGGCCCGCCTCTCAACCGTCAATCAACTGTTTACTAACTACACTAACTACTTTTTTTTTTTTCCCCACACCACACACACACACACACACCCCAGGAAGCAGCCCGTGACAGCTGACTAACTCCCAGGTACCTATTTACTGCTAGGTAACAGGGGCATTCAGGGTGAAAGAAACTTTGCCCATTTGTTTCTGCCGGGTGCGGGAATCGAACCCGCGCCACAGAATTACAAGTCCTGCACGCTATCCACCAGGCTACCTGGCCCCCCCGTGTTTTGTGTGTGTGTGTGTGTGTGTGTGTGTGTGTGTGTGTGTGTGTGTGTGTACTCACAAAATTGTGCTTGCGGGGGTTGAGCTCTGGCTCTTTGCTCCCGCCTCTCAACCGTCAATCAACAGGTGTACAGATTCCTGAGCCTATTGGGCTCTATCATATCTACACTTGAAACTGTGTATGGAGTCAGCCTCCACCACATCACTTCCTAATGCATTCCATTTGTCAACCACTCGGACACTAAAAAAGTTCTGTCTAATATCTCTGTGGCTCATTTGGGCACTCAGTTTCCACCTGTGTCTCCTAGAGCGTGTGCCCCTTGTGTTAAATAGCCTGTCTTTATCAACCCCTGTCAATTCCCTAGAGAATCTTGAATGTGGTGGTCATGTCCCCCTAACTCTTCTGTCTTCCAACGAAGTGAGGTTTAATTCCCGTAGTCTCTCCTCGTAGCTCATACCTCTCAGCTCGGGTACTAGTCTGGTGGCAAACCTTTTAACCTTTTCCAGTTTAGTCTTATGCTTGACTAGATATTGACTCAATGCTGGAACCGCATACTCCAGGATTGGTCTGACATATGTGGTATATAATGTTCTGAAAGATTCCTTACACAAGTTTCTAAAGTCCGTTATGTTAGTCAACCTCGGCCAGACCAGGGAGCCGGTCGGCCGAGAAGACAGCATGCTGGACTTGTGATCCTGTGGTCCTGGGTTCGATCCCGGGTGCCGGCAAGAAACAATGGGCTGTGTTTCTTTCACCCTATGCCCCTGTTACCTAGCAGTAAAATAGGTACCTGGGTGTGAGTCAGCTGTCACGGGCTGCTTCCTGGGGTGGAGGCCTGGTCGAGGACCGGACCGTGGGGACATTAAAAAAGCCCCGAAATCATCTCAAGGTAACCTCAAGATAACCTGGCATATGCTGCTGATGTTATCCACTTGATATGAGCTTCAGGGGACAGGTGTGGCGTGATATCAACCCCCAGGTCTTTCTCTCTCTCTGACTCTTGAAGTATTTCATCTCCCAAATGATACCTTGTATCTGGTCTCCTGCTTCCTACCCCTCTCCTCATTACATTACATTTTCTTGGGTTAAACTCTAGCAACCATTTGTTTGACCATTCCTTCAGCTTGTCTAGGTCTTCTTGAAGCCTCAAGCAGTCCTCCTCTGTCTTAATCCTTCTCATAATTTTGGCATCGTCCGCAAACATTGAGAGAAATGAATCTATACCCTCCGGGAGATCATTTACATATATCAGAAACAAGATAGGACCAAGTACAGAGCTCTGTGGACTCCACTGGTGACTTCACGCCAATCCGAGGTCTCACCCCTCACCGTAACTTTCTGCTTAGGTACCACTGGAGTACCTTACCAGCTACACCTGCCTGTCTCTCCAGCTTATGTACCTGCCTCTTACGCGGTACTGTGTCAAAGGCTTTCTGACGATCCAAGAAAATGCAGTCCGCCTAGCCTTCTCTTTTTTTTTTTGAGATATATACAAGAGTTGTTACATTCTTGTACAGCCACTAGTACGCGTAGCGTTTCGGGCAGGTCCCTGGAATACGATCCCCGCCGCGAAGAATCGTTTTTTCATCCAAGTACACATTTTAGTGTTGCGTTAAACAGAGGCTACAGTTAAGGAATTGCGCCCAGTAAATCCTCCCCGGCCAGGATACGAACCCATGACATAGCGCTCGCGGAACGCCAGGCGAGTGTCTTACCACTACACCACAGAGACTGCTAAAGCTCTTTCTTGCTTAATCTTTGTCACCTGGTCGTAGAATTCTATTAAGCCAGTCAGGCAAGATCTACCCTCTCTGAATCCATGTTGTCGATTTGTCACGAAGTCCCTTCTCTCCAGATGTGTTACTAGGTTTTGTCTCACGATCTTCTCCATCACCTTGCATGGTATACAAGTCAAGGACACTGGCCTGTAGTTCAGTGCCTCTTGCCTGTCGCCCTTTTTGTATATTGGGACCACGTTCGTCGTCTTCCATATTTCTGGTAGGTCTCCCGTCTCCAATGACCTACTGTACACTATGGAGAGTGGTAAGCAAAGTGTGTGTGTGTGTGTGTACTCACCTAGCTCTGAGTTGAGCTCTGGCTCTTTGGTCCCGCCTCTCAACCATAACATTATTGCCAACAGCATTTGGTGTTCCCAGGCGGTCACCCATCCAAGTACTAACCAAACCCAACGTTGCTTAACTTCGCTGATCGGACGAGAAGCGGTGTTCTCAACGTGGTATGGCCGTTGGCCATATGGCCGTTGTGTGTGTGTGTGTGTGTGTGTGTGTGTGTGTGTGTGTGTGTGTAGTAATATAACCATGTGTGTGTGTGTAGTAATATGACCATGTGTGTGTGTAGTAATATAACCATGTGTGTGTGTGTAGTAATATAACCATGTGTGTGTGTGTGTAGTAATATAACCATGTGTGTGTGTGTAGTAATATAACCATGTGTGTGTGTGTAGTAATATAACCATGTGTGTGTGTGTAGTAATATAACCATGTGTGTGTGTGTGTAGTAATATAACCATGTGTGTGTGTGTGTAGTAATATAACCATG
>WNGS01161749.1:30344-43501 GCA_020271785.1 Procambarus virginalis | reverse complement strand
CCACCAACTACAACCACCACTGAAACTAACCACAACCACCACTGCCACCAACACAACCATCACTGCCACCAACAACAACCATCACTGCCACCAACAACAACCATCACTGCCACCAACAACAACCATCACTGCAACTATCAACAATACCCACTGCCACCAATCACAACCACCACTGCCGCCCACCATAACCACCACTGTAAAAAACCTCATCCACAACTGTCAGTAACCTCAACCACCACTGCCACCAACAACAACCAAAACTGCCACATCATAAAAATCAGTGCTACCGCCCACAATCACCAATGCCACCAACATCAACCAACACTTCCACCAAGAACAACCACCAGAGCCACTAAAAACAACTACCTCTGCCACTAACCACAAAAATTAGTGCCACCAACCACAACTACCACTGCCACAAACAAAAACGAACACTGTCACCCACAACAACCACCACTGCCACTAACCATAAAAACCAGTGCCACCAACCACAACCACAACTGCCACCAAGTAAAACCAAGACTGCCATTAACAACAACCAACACTGCTACCAACAAAAGCCTACACTGTCACCAACAAACCACTACTGCCACCAACAACAACTACAAATGCTACCAACAACAACCACCACTGCCACCAACAAAACCAACCAACACTGCCACCAACAAAAACAACCAACACTGCCACCAACAACAACCACCACTGCCACTAACCACAACAAACACTGCATCCAACAACAACCAACACTGTTACGAGAAACAACCATCCTACCACCAACAACAACCAACACTGCCACAAACAGCAACCAACACTGCCACATCAACAACCATCACTGCCACCAACAACAACCACAACCACCACTGGCAGCGACCACAACACCACTGCCACTAACCACAACAACTAGTGCCATTAACAACAAACTACACTGCCAATAACCACAACAACCACTGTCACGAACCACGACAAACACTGCAACTAACCACAACTAGAGCCACTAACAGGAACCACCATTGCAACTAACCACAACAACTAGAGCCACTAACAACAACCACCACTGCCACTAACCACAACAACTAGAGAAACTAACAACAAGCACCACTGGCACTAACCACAACCACCAATGCCACCAACAACAACCACGTCTGACACCAACGACAACCACCACTGCCAGTAACAACAACCACCACTACTACCAAACAAAAGCACCACTGCCACTAATGACATCCACCACTGCCACTAACCACAATCACCACCGCCACCCACCACAATCACTACTGCAACTAAACACAACTACTACTGCCACCAACCACAACCTCCACTGCCACCATAAACAACAACCAATGCCACTAACCACAACCACCTCTTCCACCAACCACAACCACAACTGCCACCAACCACAACATCCACTGCCACTAACCATAACCACACGAGTAAAAGGCTCCTCTGGCACTACAATAGGGTATAATGGTGCTCGTGGCAAAGTCTGGTTAGGTTCACCAACAGTTTGACACACAGCACAATTGTGACAATATTTGACCACATCCTTTTTGAGTTTTGGCCAATAGAAAAATTTACATATCTTATGATACATACTGGTAATGCCTTGGTGACCTCCCATCAAGTCATCATGGGCAGCTTGCAGTACCTGCTCCCTATACTCCTTTGGCACAACGACCTGGGTCTTAGACTCACAATCATCTGCTGAGGGAGTTACAGATGGTCTCCATCTTCTCATCAGACATCGATCATTGAAATAACAACCCGTGCTCTCATCCAAAGTATCAATGGAGTCAGCTGCTTCTGCATAACATTCAGCGTGACTGGGATCAGTACTCTGCAATTCACCCAAGGTCTGGAACTCAACAGCTGGAGCGAGCGGGCAAGGAAGTGGTACCTGGGCCACCTCTTACAGACCAACTGGGTCAGAATAAATTAGAGCTTTGGCACCGGCCTCACTCTCGACATCCACGTGAGCTAAGAATGTATCCTCAAGGTCTACCTCCCTGTCTGAAGGGGTCCTGGCCTCGGGAACATCCACCTCGTTAGTAACAGGACTTACCACACTCTCCTTACCCATGGATCTGGTCACAACTCAGGCTGGATAAATGACACCATCATCTGCATCTGGTTGAGCCAGTACTGCACTAGGGTTAGTAAACATAACAGGACAATCTGTCCCACTAACAACTTGTCAAAATCATTACCTACAACAATATCAACCCCAGGGATGGGCAACTGCTCACTAACTGCTACAGTGCACCAACCCGTTGTAATAGATGAGTTCAGGTTAACTTTAATGGTACACGCTGAACATGACCTCCAAGTCCATGTAATAACACTACCTCTCTAGTGTCTTTTGTGCTAACATCAGTAAGAACACGGTGAGAAATTAAAGACTGGGAAGCACCAGTGTCCCTTAACAACTGCACTGGCTTCCAGGTTCCACTAGTACATAATAAGGTACCCGAATGTAGGTATCGTTCAAAATTAGTCATCCACTTGGGCATGACTGGAGCAACATTGGCATTAAAGGCTTGCAACCCCTTACTCATAATCAGACCAGTTGGTCTCAACTCAGGGCGCAAAGCATAACAGGAATTTACCACATGACCTCTTCTCCTGCAATGCGTGCAATATCTGCCAGTGGTCGAAACAGCCGAACCAACTGCAGGTTTAATTACTACATTACTTGAGGTTGGCAACCCTGTCTGTTGTTTCTCAATTTTAGGCTTTACAGGAGAAGGGTTCAGGGGAGAAGGTGAGGTAGTTGGTCGGGCCAGGAAAACATGATTTTTAGGAGCATAATAATTAGTCTTAGCATTATAATGATTAACTGGTGCTCGAAAAGGCACCTTAGTAAGTAATTCATGCTCATCAGCTAGCTTGGCTAGTTTCATAAGATCAGTGGTTTGTTTATTTTCCGCCATAAACAAAGCTAATTTCTCTGGTAGACATCCCAAAACTTCCTCAGTTACTATGAGGTTTTTCAAAGTCTCTAACTCTGTAATATTAAGTGTTTTAACCCATCTGTCAAAATGATTGAGTTTAACCCGTACAAAATCAGAAATATTCTTGTCAGGTGCTCTTTTTAAACTTCTGAATTTTTGTCTATGTGCCTCTTGGATCTGCTGGTATGCATTCAAGATGCTCTTTTGAACAAATTTAAAATTGAAAGAATTCTCGGCAGGAATAGATGCAAAAACTTCCTGAGTTTTACCCTTAAATTGTTCTTGCACAATGGCAACCCATTGATCCACAGGCCAATTCATGCTGACTGCTAACTTCTTAAAATGTAAAAAGAATATTTCTGGATCTTCCTCATTGAATTTAGGTAAATCTACATATTTACTGTACTTGCAAGAACTATTTGTACTCTCAGGATTATTGCTAGTGTTACCTTGCCCTGCTGCAGTTCTCTGTTGTTCCAACCTGTTATTATTTCAGCCATACTCTGCTGAATTTCTAATTGTTTAGTTTGCTACTCGGCTTGTTTAGTTTCATAATCTGTGTTTTTCTTGTGTTTTTAATGGGAGGGAAATCTTCGAAACCTCTTTACCGGTTGCTTTGAAATTTTGACACAACGTTGCATTCGAATAGGTGCATGTTTTTATATTCCTACTATATGCATGCCACACCTGTGACAGGAAAAAACATGCTTTTTGTGAAAAACAGGGCCATCTGTTGGACGTAAGAGCAACACACGCTGTAAACTCCGAAAGTTCTTCACCAATTGTTTGAAATTTTGACACAACGTTCCATTCGAATGCATGCGTGTTTTTATATACCGACTATATAGATGCCACTCCTGTGACAGGTAAAAACATGTTTAAAAAAAAACTGTGCCATCTGTTGCACATAATAGCAACTCATTCTGTACTAAATATTTTACAATTCCATTTGAATGTTTCCGATTGCCATGATAAATTGAATTTTCATAAATTTCGATTTATTTTCATTTTGATTTAATTATTTTGTATGACATTGCATTGAAATTGAGCTGTGTTGTTTACCATACCGTTCATTTCGTAAGTATAAGTATAGATGCCACACCTGTGATAGGTAAAATCATTAATTTTTAAAGAAACAGTGTTGTTTCCACTGTTGCATATAAGAGCAACACATGCTATACTAAATATGTTATGATTCCATTTCAATGTTTCTGATTGCACTGAGAAATTGAATTTTCATACATTTCGATTGATTTTTATTTTGATTTAATTATTTTGGGGGACACTGAGTTGGACTTCAGCTGTGTTGTTTACCATACCGTTCATTTCCTGAGTATAGTTAATTTTTTTATTTTTTTTCATTTCGTTTTTTAACTGTTTTTCTTATATTTCAGTGATTGGAACATCAGATCATTTGATGATCCCAGTTTTCTGATGGGACATCAGATCGTTTAGGAATGTATCAAACGAGGGAGTGGGTAATGTTGGGAAGGACAAGGGGACAGAGGAGTGGGGGATGGTGGGGAGGACGAAGGGATGGGGAATGGTGGGGAGGAAGAGGGGACGGGTGAGTAAGGAATGGTTAGAAGGATGAGGGGACAGGGCAGGGGGGATGGTAGGGAGGACTGGGGGACAGGAGGAAGGTTGCTGTAACCAGGTAGAGCTAGTAATACATGTATAGTCACAATAATCCATATAAGCTGCACAATATACGGTGCAAGCACAACTACATCATCAATTACTACAGTATATAGAAAATATATAATATGAATATAACATCATCAAGTTTTAAACAAGTAACAAGTAACTTCATTTACAAGTAACTCAGCACATACAAGTAATTTTAATCAATATATAATCAAGTAAATCAGAAAATTTAGGGTGGTTCTTCAACTTAGGGTTTTCTCAGGAAAACACCTAGACAAGGCATCAGCCAGAACATTTAACTTGCCAGGAATATGATGTAAGTGGAGATTGAATTCCTGCAAATATAAAAATCATCTCAAAACTTTCTGATAATGGATTTTCATTCTGTCAATAAATATTAAAGGATTATGGTCAGTATATACATCAACCTTATTTCCATGTAGATATACCTCAAACTTCTTGCATGCCAACACAAGAGCATAAGCCTCCTTCTCAACAACAGAGTAATTTCTCACTGTACAAGAGAGCTTTCTAGGAAAATAGTATACATGATACTCAACATTATCACATCCAATCTGGAGTAGAACAACATCTGCACCCAAATCAGAAGCATCTATATACATTATAAAAGGCTTAGTAAAATCAGGGCTAGCGAGGACTGGGGATGAAGATAAGATACCTATTAAACCATCAAACGCTTCTTGACACTGGATAGTCCACTTTAATTTAGTTCTCTGCGGCAACAAATCATTAAGAGGTGAAGCTACCATAGAAAAGTTCTTACAGTACCTACGGTAATAAGCACATATCCCTAAAAATGGCTGAAATTGTTTTTTGTTAGTCAAGACCGGATATTTAATATTGGCTTTAATTTTATCAGATAAAGGCATCACCCTACCTTGACCAACCTCGTGCCCTAGATAAACAATTGTACCTCTGGCAAAGTTACATTTTTTAAGGTTAACAGTAAGATTGGCCTCTTGCAACTTAGCAAACAACAAATTTAAACCCTGCAAATGGTCTTGCCAAGAAACACTAAACATAACAATGTCATCTAAATAAGCAGGCAATTAGGAATATCCTGCAACAACAAATTCATTAATCTCTGGAAAGTTGCTGGGGCATTCTTAAGACCAAATGGCATACCGTTATACTAAAAATAATCATCAGGTGTTACAAAGGGTGAAAATTCACTGGTTCGGCTTGTCAAAGGCACTTGATGATAACCTTTTGATAAATTGAGTTTAGATATAAATTGTCAGTGACCTGTCTGGTCAATATAATACTCAAACAATGGCAATGGGAAAGTGTCTACTACAGTTACCTTATTTAATCGCCTGTAGTCAGTACACAGGCGCCAACTCCCATCCGGTTTAGGAACTAACAAACATGGTAAACACCAGGAACTTTGACTGGGCTAACTAGACCATTTTTCAGGAGGAACTCCACTTCTCTCCTGATAATATCCCTTATTTCAGGAGTACTCTATACCGATGCACACGAATAATGATGGTGTCTGTGAGCTGAATATCATAGCTCAAAACAAAGGTCTGAGTAGGTACTTCTCCAAACAGATTAGAATACTGGTGTAGTAAGATTCTCAACTCTCTTTGTTTACTCTTATCCAAGTGTCCCAACATCTCAAAACTAGAATTACAAAAGGTAGGAGTAGACAAGTCATCAGTTATATGGTTCTCAGAGGTGACTGTGTCCTGTACCACACATGACTCTGGTCTGAAGCCTTGAAATGCTTTTAACCTGTTAATGTGTACTACCAAACCCTTGGAAGGGTCCTGCAGACTTTTAAATTTATAAGTTAACTCAGAGCGTCTGCAAATAACTTCAAACGGACCCTCAAAATGATGAGCTAAAGCAGCTTCCACTCTAGACTTTAAATGAAGAACAAGATCGCCTGGCCTAAAACATCTCAAGCTTCACCCTGAACTTCTTGTCATGGTGTTGTTTCATCTTCAACTGCGACTTCTTCAGGTCCTCACTCGCCACGTCTTAGTACTTCTTGAACTTGGACTGGATTTCACTCAACAGACGACTTCCATCATGCAGAGAAACGTTTCCCATCAAACGTTCACTCAGCACCTGGATTGGGCCTCTCACTTGATGTCCAAAAACTAATTGGAAAGGAGAACACCCCAAGGAATGTTGTAAACCATTTCGAGCTGTAAACAAGATAAAGGGTAAGTCATCATCCCAATTTCGTCTGGAGTCTTCGCCAACAGTCCGTAACTTCTGCTTCATAGTCTGGTGAAATCTCTCCAAAACACCTTGACTCAGTGGATGATAAGTACTATACATGCGATGTTCTATATGGTACTTCTCACAAAATCTTTTGAACTCTGCAGAACGAAAATTGCTACCGTTGTCAGTCTGGATCACTCGAAGTAGTCCAAACACATTACAGAATTTTGTCAAGTGATGGATAACTGCCCTTGCTCTAATGTTTCTTACAGGATAAGCTTCTGGAAACTTTGATGTGGCACACATTAAGGTTATTAAAAATACATGACCTGACTGTCCTATTCAAAGGGCCTACACAATCAATAATTATGTGGGAAAAAGGTTCACTTGGAACTACAATTCGATGCAGGGGAGCTATAGGTACATTCTGATTAGGTTTACCCACTATTTGACAGGTTACACACTGTCTACAATATTTGCCAATATCTTTCTTAAGACTGGGCCAAAAAAAATACTTAGATACTTAGATACCTGGTATAACATTCGATTAATCCCTTGGTGACCGCTTAATGGATCGTCGTGGACAGCTGAGATTACTTGTTCACGGTATGCTTTGGGGACCACAAGCTGGGTAACACTCTCACAGTCCTCTGAAGAAGGAGATAACTTAGTTCTCCATCGTCTCATCAGCATCTGATCTCGGAGGAAGTATCCAACATCATCTGTCAAAGCATCCTCCTCCTTAACAGCTTCTGAAAACAGGCATTTAAACTACGGCCACTTTGTAGAAGTTTGTTTAAAGTGTGGGACTTTACATGAAATTTAGGGCACGAGGTAGTGACAGGAGGTACAACTTCTTTACTTGGCACAACTCTCTCAACTGTACTAACTTCAGCCAACCAAGCCATAAAAGTGTCAACCAAGTTGATTTCCGGTTCTAACGTTAGAGGTTTTCCAGCCATCCCTCCGGTTGTAGGGTTGGAAACATCACTCTGGGACTTGGCGACTTGAGATCTGGTGACTGCGCAGGCTGGATACACTTCAGGAGCAATCTCACTCTTTTTTGAGAAAACTCTACTTGGGTCATTAAACATGATGGGGAGATGACTGTTTACCATAGTGTTGGCAATGTCATTTCCTAGAATTATATCGACACCAGGTATAGGTTAGATATCACACACACATGCAATACATTGTCCAGGAGTATAGGGGAATTTAATGTATACTTGCATGAGGGGGAACACGTTGCACTACCCCAACTATACCCTGTATAAGCATTACTTCGTCCAGGTCAATCTTCTTGACCTTGGAAGTAATCATTACAGCATCTTTACTGGAAGTAATCAAGGTTAACGACGCATCAGTGTCTCTAAACATAACTACAGGAACCCACTTGTCTACAACTCCAACCATTTTAGCACGAATCATATAAGGGTCAAAATCAACAAGCTATTCACTTTTTACCCTTACGTTACCCTTACCCTTACAAAATGGCTTACAAAAGTGGCTTACCCTTACAAAATGCCTCAGAATTATGACCTTGCCTTATTTCACTCACCACCAAGGCGTTTGGTCGTAATTCCGGATGTAACTTTAAACAATGACGAACAACATATCCTTTCTTGTGACAATAATTACATTTTTTCACATCAGTCAAACTTGTCGAACCTGATGTAGCCTTACTAGGGTTAACAGTACCCTTAGATTTACTAGATGCATAGTCTGCCCTGGCTGTTAGAACAGACTTAGCATTATAATGACTACTCTTTGACCTCTCAGAATTATCCTGCCTAGAAGTGAATGCTTTAGGTGCCATGTGAAAATTATTATATGGTATCTTATTTATCGTCTCATACTCATCTGTCAACATAGCTATATCATGAACATCCTTGAAAGAACATTTACTTCTGGCTAGTGCAATGATCAACTTTACAGGCAAACAAGACAAAAGTTCTTCTACTAAGTTGAGCTGCTTAAGTGACAGAAAATCATGAGTATTATTTCAGTTAAGCCACCGGTCAAAGATTGATTCTTTTACTCGAGCAAAATCTTTAACTGTCTGATCAGGTGCACGTTTGAGACCTCTAAACTTTTGTCTTAATGCCTCAGCATTGAGTTCATACGCTTGCAAGATCCTCTTTTTAACTGTCAGGTAATGAAAGCTGTCTTCGAAAGGGAGAGAGGCGAAAATCTCTTGTGCCTTCCCACACAACCGACCGTGCCTAATGGTCACCCAAGAATCCTCTGGCCATTTTAAACTAGTAGCTAAGTTTGAAAAAATGCAAGAAAAACAGTTCGTGGTCCTTCTCATCAAAATATGGGTAATTCAAACCCGTTAGGGAAATAAAGTCCACTATTGTGACTACTACTAGAACTTCCCTTAGAACTCTTACTTGTAACAGCAGCTGAAGCTTCTAGCTTTTTCTCCTCAAGCCCAATGTGCGCCTCAGCCATCTGATGTTTAGTTCTAACTGTCTCTAACTCTATTTCTATCTGCTTAGTTTCCTCTTCTCCTCTGAGTCTAATTAGCTCTAACTCGGCTTCTCTCTGCCTAGTTTCCTCTTCTTTTCTGAGTCTAGCCAACTATAACTTGGTTACTCTCTGCTTAGTTTCTTCTTCTCTTTGTTTAGTTTCTTCTTCTCTTTGTTTAGTCTCTTCTTCTCTTTGTTTAGTTTCTTCTTCTCTTTGTTTAGTTTCTTCTTCTCTTTGTTTAGTTTCTTCTTCTCTTTGTTTAGTTTCTTCTTCTCTTTGTTTAGTTTCTTCTACTCACTTAAACCTTTCTAACTCAAATTGCTTTAGCTGAAGTTCTAACTCCTGCCTTGTCAGTCTGGTAATACTCTCAACCTCGTCAGGGTATTCTTCCAATACCTCATCACTTAATAAGCCATCTTCTACTAGATGTAGAAAAATAATTCTCAGTAATTTAGCTTTAGTCATTCTGGGTGCCACTTGTAACTCTAGAGTTTTCCCATACAAATCAACACTGATTTAGTTAATGACTTAATCCTATCCACTGATGGATTCTGCAAAATTTCTTTTACTAATTGTTCCATATTAATTACCAACCACTTGGACTGGACGGTAGAGCAACGGTCTCACTTCATGCAGGTCGGCGTTCAATCCCCTACCGTCCACGTGGTAGGGCACCATTCCTTCCTTCCGTCCCATCCCAAATCCTTATCCTGACCCCTTCCAAGTACTATATAGTCGTAATGGCTTGACACTTTCCCTCGATAACTCCCTCCCTCCATATTAATTAATTAATAAGACACTTCCTACGAAAATGATTATACCAAAATAATAATATACTCGAATTAGCAAATGCCCCACCTGCACAAACATGTATACTTACCTCTGTCTTGCAGCGTTGCAAGTGCAGTAATAACTAGGTTCACATAGGACTGCAAGCTGAATCATACGCAGAGACACAAGTTATCAAAGCGTCTTCAAACGAATGATACCCAAACATTCACTTTAAATAGGCACAACAAACTAGAAAATAATCATGGATCAGTTCAACCGTGTCATACATAATTATTAATCCTGAACACTACGATTATAACAATAATGGTCCTGGAACACAGGAGTTACATCATAATGATCCTGAACAACAAGTTACATCATAATGATCCTGAACAACAAGAGTTACATCATAATGATCCTGAACAACAGGAGTTGCATCATAATGATCCTGAACAACAGGAGTTACCTGATTGATGATCATGGACAGGTCCCCTACATTATTTTATATGTTATGGTACGCCGGTTACAGATCCCCACATAAATATATGTTATGATGTGATCCTGATCAGTGCCCCTGTTTCACTGTTAAGAAACACAGAGAAGAACCTCATGTTAATGTAATGAGGGAGTAACCTTCAGCATCACTAGAAAACATAGCTTAGCCAATATCAATCAATTGTTCTAGGGAAGTGAAAGGCTAGCACAAAATAAGAAAGGCTAGCAGTTTGCTCTGATGAAGGCGAATTAGCCGAAAACGCGTTAAGCATTCTCTATTTTTCACATGTGGTTATTCTGCATACTTGGATCAGTGTTTTTGTGATCATTGTTGCATACATGGATACCACGCGCCAATTTCTTCACTTCTCCTCTCTCTACCCTGCTCTTAAACCTTTTGTTTCTAATTTTCGCTCTGCTTTAGTGAAATCCTATACGTTAAAAATCCGTCTTCGTTTTCTTAGAAAATGTCTCGGTGAACAAGTGCTTCCCCGTTCCCTATCCTCCAACAGTGTGCTTAAATTAGCTGACCGACCGTTTGATGAGATTTCCTGCTTAGTGCTTGGTAAAAATATTGATTTGCTTAAATTAGAAGTACGGGAATGTTTTAAGGTGTTGAACAGCCGTAAGTATTCATTTTCTCAAGCTGTACCTTTGGAATGGAATCGCCCGATGATGGATTATTGTTACACCGCCATGAGATCTGCCTGCACGAATGTAAGTACAAAGCTTGATTCAAAATTAAATAGGCTTATTCAACAAAGTGATTGGAATAAACACGCCAACACTGACTTCGTTATTAATCTCTCTAGTAACAACTTGATAATGATACGATGACTGCTCTTGGTTACGGTCTGAGTTTCTCCATATCGAATAGGGATGTGAATTATGTCAAATTGCCAAAAGTTTTTGCTATTTGGAGAAATCTAGTGAGATTTCAGCTGATGACATCAATATTTGCAAGGGAATGGTGTACGGATCTTTACTTAAGGGTACTGTGCCTAATTGTCCAGAGAGGTTTATGCGAGCGTTCAAAACCTCAAAAAAGATAACTCTTTACATATCACTAAAGCTGATAAATCCAATGCTGTTGTCATCATGGACAAAGAAGACTACGTCCAAAAAATGAACCAGTTATTGGAGGACAGAGACACTTACTTACCTGTTAATAGTGACCCATTGAAAGAGTTATTGCTCATTTCAACAAAACTCTTAAAACCGTGCTCAAGAACGAAAAGGAGTTGATTCCTAAGTTTTTAAGTCGTTCCCCTTCCCTCCCATATCTATATGGGCTTATTAAAACACACAAACCCAATAATCCTGCAAGACCTATTATTAGTTCTGTTGGATTGTGGCATATAGACTTTCCAAATGGCTTGTCCAAGTTTTGTCCCCAGTAGTAGGTTCCATTTCCAACTCACACATTACAAACAACTTGGACTTGGTTAACAAGTTGTCTAGTTTGAAAAAAATTGTGATTTTAAACTTGTGAGTTTCGATGTGACGTCTCTGTTCACTAGGGTTCCTGTTGATGATCTGCTGTCATTCTTACGGGATCTACTCCCAAGGTATAATTTAACTTTACCTACTAACACCATTATTGAACTTATAAAATTGTGCATTAAATTATAATTATTTCAGCTTTAATGATTCATTTTATAAACAAACATGGGCATGGCGATGGGTAATCCCGTCTCCCCTGTTTTGAGCAATCTGTACATGGAATGTTTTGAAACAAATATCCTTCCCAGGATTTTACCCTCAAATTTGCTTTGGTATAGGTACGTTGACGATATTTTATGCCTGTGGCCGGTTAACCATGACGAAACTGATTTTCTCAATCAATTAATTCGCTGGTTCCGTCAATTAAATTCACAATTGAGAACGAAGTGAATGGCGTTCTGCCTTTTTAGACATCATGATTCATAGAATTGGTAGGAGTTTCAAATTCAATGTGTATAGGAAACCTACCAATGTGTGCTCGTATGTCCATTTTTACTCAAATCATCATGTTCAGGTCAAGCGGGCAGTTTTTTTCTGGTATGTTTCTCAGAGCCCTGAGAGTTTGCAGTCCGGAATTTTTTGATGAAGAAATAGCAAATATATTTGAAATTGGAAAGAATTAAAATACCCAAAATCGATCTTGGATCTTGCGTTTGGTCAAGCAAAAAGGACGTTCTACAAAAACAGACTACTAAGTCTAAACCAGAACTGAAAAATCGTTGGTATTACCATATTCTGATGGTCTAGTAAATCTTGCCCCGGCCCTGAAGAACCTTAATATTAATCTAGTGTTCAAAAATGATAATACAGTTAAGTCCATGTTAATTAAGAACTCGCCCTCGTCTGTAGCAGGTTGTGTGTATTCCATCCCTTGTAATGAGTGTGTATGTGTTTACATCGGTCAGACAGGTAAATCTCTTTTCCCCGTTTAAAACAGCATTCATATCCTATTCGTACAGCCCAACACTCCAGTGCATTGTATTCACATTCCAGTTTATGTAATCATTCTATCGACTTCACAGGGGCAAAATGTATTGTTAAAAGTAAGGATTTTGTTGAACGAAACGTGATCGAGTCTACTCTGATCAAACACTGTAACAACAGCCTAATGTGAGCCCCGGTATG